>PKQL01000392.1:0-26545 GCA_002916455.1 Penicillium sp. CF05
TATCTAAGGTGGTACGAGCACTCGGAGAACAGGGAGCTTTTCGGGTGAGATTGCCAGTTTTGGAAATGTCTCACCTTGACCGAGGATGTCAAGAGAATATGTRGAAGCGAACCAAATAGAGGCAGCTAAAACAGCCTTGAGAGACCCACCCATCTTATCTGATTGATCTAATCTGATCCAGGCCCTGAGCCACCTTCCTGTACACTCTTTATCCGCGGGTTCCCCCGGCTTCAATAAATTAATTCTTTGTCACTGACAAGCCATCGAACTATAATTTCTATCTTGGCTCGTGGCTCGTGACTCAACCTCAATGGGTCCCTAATAGTGGTCCAACCTCGGTGAGAGCATTCCGGGCCATAACATCCAGGAAGCTCCGGTTGCCATCTGCTTGGCAGTTTGCGAAGCCCTCGGCAGTGGAGTCGGCTCGAGCCGACCAACGTCCATCTCTGTCGGGGTGACCGGAAGTTTATAAGCGGCGATGTCTCAGTCTTACCTTTTCTCGTTGAAGACCCTTCTACAAACACATTCTTCCCATCATACCCTTATTTATAATTATGAAGAACTACATTGCACTACTTGCACTCTCTGCCATTGGAGGACTATGTGCTCACGGCGACGAAGCGAGCACGGAGATGGGCCCAGCTGCGTTTATGTGGCCGCCCGATCGTCTCTGGAGAGCAGCATATGACAACAACGCTCCTTGCGGCTCATCAACTGGGCCCGTGAATCGGACAAGTTTTCCACTGGGTAAGAGCAGTTGGCCCCGCAGCCCAAACGGGCACATACACTGACAAGACACTCTAGTCAACGGCAAACTTGCACTTGTAATCCAAGACGAGTCATGGAATGTACAGGTAGCAATCTCTCACAAAAGCAGTAAGAAAGATGCGTCATTCCCATCTATCCAGACTGACCCTCACTAGACCCAACTACAAATGATGATTTTGAGGCTTTCATTGATAGCTCCACTCTTTCCGACATCGACCCAGGACACGAGTGCTACTCCGTCCCTAACCCATCTATCGATGTGGAAGAGGGAATGAACGCCACCTTCCAGATTAAATACACCTCAGATTTTGATACTGATAAAAACGAAACCTACTACGCGTGTGCGGACGTCACATACATCCCGGCGAGCAAGTTCACCTACCAAGTCCCTTGCTTCAACGTGACGTCGGACGAGTTCACCGAGGTGACTACTACAACAGCAGCCGGGTCAACTGCTACAGCAAAGTTGGACACAGCAAAGGACTCGGGTACCACAAGCGAAAAAAGCTCCGGCCTTTCAGGAGGGGCTATTGCAGGTATTGTGGTTGGCTCAGTGGCTGGATTGGGTCTTGGAATTGCATTGCTGTTCTTCTATAGAAGGCTTTTGCAGAAGTATCGCTTCTTGCGGCAAAAGACTTCCGCCCGGAATGTGGACTGGAATGAGGAGGCGCCTCAGCATAAAGTCCACGATGAGGCTCCGATTGGGCTTCGCAAGATTAGATAATTTAGTTGGGGTCTAGTCTTTTAGATACAAGACGCAGAAGGGAAGGTGTGCAGCTGTTGTGTTATTTCCAGTAATGATGTAACGTTCTTATGTTCATATGGCTTTCAAAGTTTTATACTTGCGATATCTTTCTGTTTGTGTCTCGTTAGTCGACAATCTGAATTATGTCTTAATGCATGAACACGGCCCCTGTCACATCTAGAATTACCCTTTGTATACTCGTTGACCATGCGTCGACTCCCAAATATGAGACCAATCCTAGAAACTACCAAGTCTCACAACAAAATGTGTCAATCAATAAACTACAACACGATATAGCTATAACAAATCAGCTGGTACATAGTCCTCCTCGAGGCAATCATCTTCTCATCTTCTGGAAGAACTGCCGGAACACCAACTTGTTCATATACCGTCCCTCAGATTCCTGGGCATAAACCCGCTCCGTCGGCTCGCCGTCTGATGCTGCCATCAACTCCTTGAGGTAAATTTGCTTCAGCAAATTGACACGTTCCTCATGTTGCTGGTCGGAAAAGTCCATTGTGCTTCACACAGAATTCCTCAATTGCTGCTGGCTTATTCGTGGGGGATCAGATAGCACCAGAACCCGTAAGTTGGGAGGAATGTATCTTGGCGGGACTCTCTGTCAGATCCTTTTACCGGCATAGTATATGCAAAGCCACATCTGCAACTTAGTCTCCTACAACCTTGATCAGCGCATCTCCGTTGATGAATAGTAATGCATTCCATCGAGAAGACTGTCTTGATCGGGCTCCTGGAAGGCCATTCTGTAGTATGGAAGTCGTTCCTGGGGTGTTGCCCCTCTGGGAGGTCAATCGGGTCATCCAAGTAGCCCGCATCGACAGACTGAACAGACGGTGTTCCGCTTCACCCTTCTCTATATAGAATATAGTTAATGTGAATTGAACATCGCCACGTGGGTCATATGACCGTTGATCCGAGTTTTGGGTCGCTGATGATGGAAATGAATTAAAAGCAAGCGCCAGCACTTGGACCACCCCACCCCTGGACCTGAGATTGGTGTACCTCACGCCACTGGTTGGAGATCGGGAATACCGTTAGGCACTGAGAAGACAAAGCCCAGGAGTGCGTAGACTGGACAACGCCAGAGACTGAAAGCCGTCGAATGGCGAGGTCGCCAGATGGGGGGAAATGGAAAAAAGGAAGAAGAGGCCGGCGTGGTGTTTGAGATTTTGAAGCCAGTGAATCTTTGGTCTCATCCTTTCAGTTCGTGGGAATTTCCTAGTATATGTGATGGGTAGTCCAATCACATGTTCCATTTCGTTTGCCGCGTGCGTAACCGAAAAGGGGCTCATGGGCTCGTGTCTAATCCGTGGCATTGACAAAGCTCGGCCGATGGACCGAGACCGTGGTGCTCTACTATGGTGTAGAACAAGAAGGAATCACTATATATATAGTGACAATGAATATGTAGAATATATATAAATAACTCTAGCGGTGAGGTCAAATGTTGGCATTGACGGGAAAGGAATGATGAGGAAGGAATAGAACGAAGTAGGGGTTTGGAGGTAGTGACCATAAAGTGAGGAGGTCATCTCTCACTTATCCCCTATTTCTCATTCTACTCTATTGTGAGAATTGCACAATTTCTGTTCCTCTGTCCTACTTTAAGAGTTGCTATTGGGGGTAATGGATCTAGCTCATTCCATACCCGTATTGAGCATCGAGCAACCCCCTCCTCAGAATGTCACATTACAGCCATGAGGTTACACACGCCTAGTCTAACCAGCAGATTACCCGGTGGCAGATTAACGGCCAACTTACACGAGCTCGGCGGTTCCGTGATGGTCGTAGCAAACCGGCAAGCCACCTCACAAAATCATTCCTACTCCGGTGATTAATAAGAGCCAGACACGTTTACCACTCATGTTGACAACCAAACATTCCATGAACCAAGAGTAGTTGGTCATCGACGTTGGCTTTAGCCAAACGAAACTTTGGTTGGAAGGTATTGACTCCAATGTGGAATGTGCACAAGGCCATCCTCGTCAATCGGAAGTAACAGATATATTCATTTCCTATTCGAGTACACGCCCAGTTCTTATTCACAGAAATCAAACATATAGAACGGGTAGAATAATTAGAATAAATGAAAAGTTGATATGATAGTACTACTAAGAGAGTAACCTAGACAAAACATAGGATCTATAAAATTTTCATTCCCATCTGAGTTTGATAGACTCTAAAACGCAAACTTTTAAAGAAATTTCAAACCCATTTCTGCCAAAACACCAGAAGTACCCAATCAAACTAGCCTTTAATCGACGTAGAGATGAGCGAAAAAAAAGTAATGATAAGAGTGGGATTCGAACCCACGCCCCTTTCGAGACCAGGAAACTATTGCTAGTTATGGAGTTAAGGTATACCTTAACCTGGCGCCTTGGACCAACTCGGCCATCTTACCACTTGATGAGGGCAGATTTCGCTTGTTTGAATCTATGTGTCTATCTCTTCCACGGTGGATGGACACGTATGCCTTGTCCATCCTCACGTTGGTATAGATATTTCATCAAGTACCTAGCCATGGAGCTCCGCACTGGTATCGATGGTTCCCAAGTCAGAATTCTTCTCTTCTCTTGCCGTCCGTTCGAGGGGGAAGAGCTTGAATTTCCATGTCACTCCGTAAGGCCACTTCGGCAAGCTTCCCGACAGGCTAATAGCCTTTATCAAGGGGCGCGCACACCTTCTTGACCCCCTCGGGATCATTTCTCTAGGATTCCCAGCTCACCTGGTCACCTGTTGATTATGTTGTTAGACGAGGCAGAAGTGTAGAATCACGATTACGTCCCAACGCACACATCTGGCAAAGAAGAAGAAGAAGAAGAAGAAAACACCCATGTCTTGAGCTAGGCTCTGGGGAGAGAGGGAAGGGAAGAGGAATCAGTCATGGAAGAAGAAAGACGAGTCCTTCTACTCACCTAGGTGCAATATTGCACAGGCGAGGCTCCGACATAGCCGCCGCTGGAAATAAAGCTAATTGTGCGACTTGATATATATTCTTGAAATTCTTGATATGGCTAATGCTGTCCGCTATATTTCTCGCTGGACCTTGCTCATTCCAGATTATTGGTTGAGCTGGCAGTATTCCCAGGCTGCCGTTGTTGAGCTTCAAATGCCTCTATGACATCGGGGCAGCTCGATTGGGCCTTGGTTGATTGTCTAGCCAAATATTCAGACTCTGTCAATCGTGCTTTGAAAACTTGCTTCCGAGTCTTGGAATGGATAGCCGAATGTAAGCTTTTGGCTAAGCCCTGCCCCGGATAGGCGACTAGACCCAAAGCACCTGAAGGTGATCCATTAGCATAATCCAGCTAGTCGCGTGAGAATACAGTGCGTGACAAACCTGATGCAGCTTTCGTCCCCATGCCAATAGGTCCTTTGACGAATCCTTTGATTGCGCCCCGAATTCCATCTTTTTGGCCACCCTCGTAGGGCTGTCGGAAAATATCAGTAAGACCATGCGAGAAGCCATGGGCAAAGTTATCTGAAGCCGCAGCAACTCCAGACTTAAAGTCTCGGATGTTGTCGTAGTCTTTTACCTCCTCGCCATAGAGCCTGGGAACAGCTCTCAGGCCTTCATTCACTGCCCCAGGTATGTCTACCAAAACGCCCTTGTAGTAGTAGGCTATGATCCTGCCCACGCTTTTGGCGGATCCCCCGACTGCCTTCCCCGTAACTCTCCATTCTTCATCCGTTTGGCTGGTTCCGGGAGTACGTGAGATGCTTTCGGATGGACTTCGCTCGGTTTGGGGATTTGTAGACTCAATTACTACAAGCTCTGGCTCACTCTGTTGACGGGCGCGACTAATCTCTTTGTAGGGCCGAATAACGACGTCGCTTGATGCTGTGAGGATATCCTTGTACATGCCTAGTAAAGACGATGTGCCGCCCGTGACAGGATCCCATCGCCGAGTCTGAATGAATATTGATTTACTCTCGTATCTAGTTCAACATGTGTTAGTATAGATATGTGCAAATAAGATAGTTCGGATATATGCACTCACGCTTTCAGGTCCTTCGTATCAATGCGAGAATTTTCAAGCAAGATCCCGGCTGCCATTTTAGACAAATTCATGGGGGACTTCATGTTTTGCTTTAACTGCCATGCAGCCGGCTCAGAATCAAGAAACTGGCATTTCATTTTGTCGACGGGTAAGTTGCGATGGAAAGACGCAACAGCCGCTGAAACTCCAGCTTCCTCGCTCATTTCACGAGCAAGGTCACCGGCTGCTGCTAGAGTATCAGAATGCAGGCAAAAGCGGATGGCTTCCGCAAGATTATCTGCGTTCAAAGACCGGTGTGGAATGGGCATTGGTCCAATCCCGCGGGACGCGACCATGTTTCCCCAAAATAACTGACTATGACAATTTAGCGAAGAAATTTGAAAGGCATGCAGGGGATGACGGACTCTCCAAAAAATGGTACAATGAGAGACGGCCTTCCGAATCGTAAACCACATGCTGTAGTCCCTGCTCCTCCATGGTGTACAACTGCAGCGACCTTCTGAAATAGCCATTCATGTGGACAGTCTCCAAGATAAAAGATCTGATCGTCTGATTGTGCTTCCCCGAGATTACTCCAGCCACGGGATATGATTGCACGACCACCCCAAGATCTGACTGCATTGACGAGCGTGGCAGTCATGGCTGGGGGATCCTCAATTACGATGCTCCCGAAACCGATGTACACCGGTGGAGGCCCGCTTTGGAGAAATGCGTCAAGGTCTGGAGGTGGCGTGAAGTCCGGAGGAGAGCGGAAGAAAAAGCCACAGACGTTGAGATGTGCCGGCCAGTCCGCTGGTTTAGGCATCAATGTAGGGGACCAGCAATATGTGAAGGGTATCTTCAAAGTTTCCGCTAAACGTGGACCTTCGGTGACTGATATAGGTTCTAGGTCGATGGTCTTTCTCCAATCGTTGATAACATCGCCCAGGCTATTGTGAGGTCAGCGTATTAGACCAATGATTCGCAGGAGGGTATCTGATTATTACCCTTGCCATGTAAGCCATTCGACAATCCCGTAAGAAAGGTAGTTAGCCATTTTCGGCTCTGTGGTTGAATACTTCAAGTTTGCCAAGGGGTGAGGGAATGATCTTGTGCTGGTCCACGGCATGGTAAACATCATATGTAGAGGGATGCCAAGCGCCTGAGCGCAGTGGATGTGGGCGAAGCTTGGAGGGTTCGCAATAATAGCATCGGCCACAAATGGCGTCTTGGTCACGGAGTCATCCTCAATGCAGGACTCCCAGCACCCCTGTAGTATTTGACCTACCATGACACGCTTGCGTTGAATATCACCCTCTTTGACAGACTTCATCTGTGGTATCAGCCCAGGGTTCTTCACCATGTATGCCATCAGCTCCGACGGATCCCCTCCAATAGAATAGAATTCTAGACCGGAGTCGCGCACGAAGCTTTCAAACACGCCATGTGTGGCCAGTCGTACGCGGTGTCCATGGCGCTGAAGCTCGTTGCCTAGTGCAACAAAGGGCTGGACGTCGCCTCGACTGCCAACGACTTGGATGACAACGTTGAGCTCGAGACTACATCCGAAATCACCTGACGGCTCTGGTTGTGGCTGAATATGTTCTTCCTTATGCAGAAATGGTATCAACTTTGACACTTCCCTGCCCACTTTGGAGTCCAGGTCGATCTCAATTCGACCATCATCTTCGCAAATTTAGCATGCTATTCTTGTAAATGAGTCAGAGATATAGGGCCGTTCTCACCTTGTACGCGTGTCCCATCCTGAGTAAATTGGTTGCGTTCAAGCGTAGAAGGCCGGCGCGGTGGTTCTTCCATCGCTGCAGCCCGATGACATCACACGCGGGGGTAATAGGATCTTGCCGATGTACAATGTTCGCCAACCAACAGAATGTGAGTGAAATATTTCCGAAAACCAGCGAAGCATCCAATATTTTCGAAAAGAGTAAGGAGTATATCAAGAGGAGTTGTGGCCCAAAACAATTGAAGACCATGGTAGCTATGACGGTTCTGGGCCTGGGGTGGATCCGGGGCGAAGCCACGTGATTATTAGTCTGAGCAATCACAAAAGCCATATGACGACATTTCCAGGGGAGTACTGCGAGTTTTAAGGCCAACAAACTTCAACCTTTTCTTGCAGCTACAACCGGGATATCACTCATTGGCGATCCCAATATACTGATCTTGAAACAAGCATATATTTATTGTGGAGTGTTCGCCTTGTACTGATCTATCTCTGAGAGTCGGCAAAACAGGGTCATAGGCTGTTTGCAACAGCTCATTCTAGTTACCCTGATGAGGATTGAGCCAAGGCGAAGAAATATACTACCAGGTCATAGAACAAACTGCTGAAATGAAGGAATGGAGTTACTAACTACATATGTACACTAACAATTTATATTCATTCTTTCTAAAGTACAGGTTTGTGTTTTTGCTTAAAGAGCTTTTCTTCATGTTTTTCATCATTTTCCCTTTTTTTTTTTTTTTTTTTGGGTTCCAGAAATAACTTCTCCCATAGAATTACAGCTCTCGCGTTAACACCAGGCCAGTTGGGAATCCCAAATTAGGAATGGAGCGCCAAGAAGTCGGGGTCATTATTGAGAACATCCCACACCGACCTATCCAGAGTCAAATTCACATCGACGGCGCACGGAAGATTGCCACGATCCAAAGAACGTCTGTTACGCTGGCGTCGAGGCAACTCTTCCTCGGTGGACATGATAATTGCCAAGCCGTCAACGCGGTACCCTTCACTGAAAGCTGGGGACACAAGGGAAGGGGCAACGCGCTTGCCATTGGCAGCGACATCAAAGTCAACCCCAACGTAGGTCTTACCCCTACTCCACTGGGTAGCGAGGAGGCAACCATCTGGAATCATCACCTTGAACCTGATGTGACTTTTGTTGGGCTGTGCGGCAACCCATTCGAACTGTTGCTTGACTTCGTCCATATCAACGAAGTGAATTGCATCATGGATAATCTGTGCAACCTGCCAGAGTGCCCCCTTTTCAAGTAATTCATGTGAGGCGGAAGCCGAGGGGCAGTGGACGGCGTTTGGAAAGTAACGTGCAGGGAGCTTCAGACGTGTGGAGTCACGCATATCCATGGTTGTCCAGAAACCACGAAGTGGCTGTAGCGAGTCGAGGTCTAGTGTGGCTTCCTTGTCACGCAGAACTTGAACTCTGGCTTGATAAATGCGTTGGTAGAGATAGGCTGAGATGAGCTCGAATCTGGTGAGCGAGGTCTGTTCCTGGGTGTTTGGATCGGTTGCAGCATTTTTGAGTGCGACCAGGTCTTGACCTTGGAAGCGCAAAGGACAAGTGTAGACAGATGGAGGGGCTGAGACCTCGGACATGGGCGTGATGTTTTCATCCAGGCAAAAGTCTGGAGGGTTGAATGCAAGGGCTTTCTCCTTCTGGCTGGCCGATGGACTGTTCGTTCCTCGAAAGTGTGAGTAAATTTCGGGGGGAGAGACGAGTGTTGGCGGAGAAGAATCGCGCAATTGTTTGTAAATCTCAGCGAGATCGCGCACGAGCTGCATAAAACCAGTGGCATCGCAAACTTGATGATGGACTCGAATGCCCAGTGCGACCCCTCCACAGCCAAATCGAGTGTGTTGAATTCCGAAAATAGGATTATGGGAGACAGCTCCCATTGTCAGGTAATAAATTGGAAGAAGTGCATTCCCAGAATCTGGCAGACGGATCACCAAGATACGGGCTGAGAGAGCAGACTCCGCGATACTTGTGAGCCTTCTGGGGCACTGTGCCTCCCAAAGCTCAGCGCCAGCGCCCAGGCTACCAATCTCTGGAGCTAGGCTCACTGGATTCTGCTGCAGACGACCAGTTAAATGCGGGTAATAGTCTAGGAGGTGTGATGTAGCCAATTTCAAGCGTTCAACCGGAAGGAAGTTGTCGTCTGGCAGATTTGTTGGCTTTCTGTAGACGAGGATGGCTTCGATAGTCAACGTGGCGGGCACGGTATGATCCATCGGCCCTAGGCTGAAAGGGGACTCGAGTGCAGCGATTGTTGCCTCATTGGCGCAGTTAAGCGTGTGCCGCGTAGAAACGCGGACTTGGTCGAGTACCATCGCTGTGATTGGACGAAACAGAGACAAGGATAGCGGGATAATCAAGACGGATAAACCCGTAGAGCGGTTGACAAGGATGAGATATGACGAGGATCAAAGGTAATGAGGATGAAAGAGGATGAAGATAAGAGAGTGAAAGTTTGCTCAAAAGCAAAATGGGTGATTGTCACTTCATCCCATCTTTGCCTACGTTGTTGGGATGATACTCATTTGTTCCCCCGGGCCCTTCATATTAAGATAAAGGACTACAAGGGCACCCAGAGGGAAGCTGGCCACGGTGTATTCGACTCTGTAAAATGTGAAAGAAATATAAAAAGCGAATCAAAGAAATGCAACTCGGGAGTAGCGTGAACACATTTCGAACAAAGAACCGGACCCGTAGATGATATCTTTTTTACCATCACAAAAACGGTGGATTTTGTTGTCACGGGAACTAAAATCTGGTACTTGGTTGGTGCCACTTCCTCTGGTGTCACCAGGTATGAGGAAAGAAAAGAGAAAGAAAAACAGAAAAGGAAAAATTTCGTTTTTAAGTGTATATATAATTATAACAATAGTGCCATTGCTAGCGTAGGAAGACGACCAGTCGTGGGGGATATGAAAGGGAAGGAAAGGGAAAATTGAGTTGAAGATATATATAGGGGTCTGGTATAGTGATCCCCCTAATCTTGGTCTGAACTCCCCTACCTTATAAGGAACTTATAAACTAAATTATCGTAGTTGTACAGTCCCTTCTACCCTCTTATGCAATAATCAAGTTTGAGCAGTCGGGCACCGGAATAGGAAATCTACATTTATCTTAGAGCTCCGCATTTACCGTCTGCTATAGGAAGAACACCTTTTAAGCTGACCCCTTTACGCTTAGGTGTTAACAAATAAGGATCGTCCCGTCTTTTACCGCCGAATTATATCTGACCGAGTTTGCATTATTTATGCTTACAAATCTGTCTATATAACCTTATTGTGATCTAGACATCTGTCCATTTTAGTTAGAGGATTTTATCATTATGAATTTACCATTACGCTCGCTATATATCTGATTTCTATCATTAGGCTTAGGGTTAGGCTTAGGGTTAGACATAACCTCTTAGAGAGGAGGGAAGAGAAGGCGGAGCAATACTGTGGTATTCTGGTATCTTAGGACTCCTCTCTCTGATAGATAGATGAGATGGAAAAGAAGAAGTGAGAAGAGGGATGCTAGCTAAGCTACTAACTGGCTGATAATCTTGCAAATGTGAATCACATGCATGTGATCCCGTGATTCCGTTGTAATGCACGTTACACCCCAGTGCGAGATCTTTGTTGCCAAAACGGAACATGACGAGAGCGAATGTTGATCGACATCCGGGCCCCAAAGCCAAGTACATACAACATGCCATGGATATTATTATGATACCTAGGTAAGAAGAGGCCATGACAAAGAAGATGATTAACCTACCTAGGTAGCCCAGGGCCTCCCAAGGTTCCATTCATTTATAGTGATATCACACTTCACACTGCACCACGGGGATTATACGTCAGTCCGGCCTGTCTACTGGTTTTTCTCAAAACGACACATAAACGACAAACCGGCCCGAAAGACACTAAAAGCTTGGCAACGGGATAGCCAGTCCCATCTAAAATTCTCCGGGTGAAGATTAAACAAAGGCTGACCGCGAAACTCGGCAAAAGGACGGATTGGCATCTAGACCCTTTTAGTACCATCTACCCCGCTGCAAAGCCTTACAATGGGACCAACCAACTTCGAAAAATAGTGGAGGAATGTGACGGAACAGAGGTACCAGCAGTAGTGGCTGGATAGTCTACTTTGCATTCTGGGTCTCGTTGTGATGGGTTATATTGTGCAGCGTTTGGACAACACACTAACCTCGGAGTTTTTATTCACCACTCTTGATGCACCCATCATGATCAGCAAATTGGTTAATGAGAAACACCCATCCATTTTTGATTCTTTCGGATTTTCATGTGTCGACGCGTTACAACCTACAAGCTTCATCTTCGCAGCGTAAAATGCCGTAATTGCTCGCTTCAATAGGGTAGCGAACATAGATTAAAGCCTCCCCTCACCTCACGCAAAACACGTCCACCGCATATCTCCTCATTTCGAATTGCATATCTGCTGTAAATCCCTCCACATGTCTCGGACTTCAGGTATTCAAGCCAATAAGCATTGATCAATATATATTGACTAATGCAAGTGGGGTGGGACAATCTTGGGATTCCCTGCAGATAGACGGAGTAAAACACCAAGCGGCCCGCCCGCCTTGACAACCTTCTGCATCTAGCCTATTGTAGCGCTACATAGTCCCACTTTTTTGACGGATAGAGAGTCATCTTCAACCTTCACGCGAGACCAGATTATTCAAGCTCGAGTCATGTCCCTTGGCAGGCTGTTGTGCTTCGCTCTATATCCAAATAGAACTAAAGCCCGGGAGCCAAGAGCCCAATGAGCTCACTCAGCTATGGCCAATCCGCAGGTGCTACGATTTTGCGTATGTGGTGGAAAGTCCAACCGATCGCCAATCAACAGATTTACCCCGCTGGCTAAGGACGAAAACAGGCTGCAAGCCGTGGCCCTTCATACTAGGTGCCGGCTGGTGTACACACACAGCTCAAGTACAAATATCGATACAACCCGGGCCGCTATGCTGTGAATCTCAAGATTTCTTATTTACTGCAAGTGACTGTAGCTATGGCACAAGTGTCTTTTAGCCTCTTGCAGGTTCCCCTTTACGGCCTCGTGGCTGGGGCTGTGGTCATTACTTGGTCATTAGCGAAAATCGTACGAACCTTTCAAAGTGTGTAGCCCTTCCTCATTGACTGTGAACCAAACACTCAGCCTAAAAACTTATTTAGGATGGAAGTACGCCCGTGAGAACGGCTGCCAACCTCCAGCGCGCTTTGTATCCCACGGCTTGTTCGGCATAGGCATGGGCATCGAACTAGCCAAATCAGGCCCCGAGCACAGGTTTCTTGAACTTCTTCGCGGTTGGCATCAAAGCTACGGCACGACATTCAGAGCGAAAATCGCCAATCGAAATATCATTTTCACCGTCGACCCACAGAACATTCAAACAGTCCTCGCGTTGAAATTCAAAGACTTTGGAGTGGGTTCAGCTCGAGTAGATGCACTACGTCCACTCATGGGCAAGGGCATTTTCGGCGTAGACGGCCCCGAATGGGAACATTCACGAGCTCTCCTCCGGCCTAACTTCTCGCGCACTCGCATTAACGACACTGAATTATATGAGAATCATGTGACCGAGCTCATCGAGCAGATTCCGCGCGACGGATCAACCATTGATTTGCGCCCGTTGTTCCTCAAGGGGGTATGTTGTCATATAGATATCCCCCAAAGTTTTATAAGACTGACTGAAGGCAGACTCTTGACACCGCGACTGAATTTCTGTTCGGAGAGTCCGCTCATTCGCTGCGCACAGAAGGATCTTCTGCAGGAGCTGAATTTGCGAAAGCCTTTGATGTAGCTCAGTATGTCTCTTCTATGCGGTTCCGACTTGGACTTTTTGGGAGATTCTACCGCAGGAAGGAATACAACAAAGCCGTTCGAGATACCCGTGCCTATGTCGAAAGGTTTGTACAAAAGACTATCGATTATCGTGTCGCAGCCAACAACGGGCGAGAACTTGATCAAGACATCAAGCGGTTGACTGAAAGTCGATATGTGTTCTCTTACGAGCTGTCAAAGCAAACACTTGACAAGACCAACATAACAGACCAGATATTGAGTATTATGTTTGCTGGTCGCGATACCACTGCCAGCCTACTAAGCATTGTGTTCTTCATCTTGGCCAGACATCCTGATGTGTGGAACAAACTTCGGAATGAAGTGCTCACTTTAGATGGACGAAAGCCGTCATTCGACGATCTCAAATCAATGACTTACCTGACCTGGGTTCTGAACGAGAGTAAGTAGCTCCACCACCATCTCTTACTATGCAGTATGCTAAATAAATTATAGCTCTGCGCATGTATCCAATCGCACCCTTCAATGTGCGCGAGGCCAACAGAGACACATATCTTCCCGTCGGCGGTGGCCCGGATGGAAAGTCCCCTGTTCACGTGCCCAAGGGTCACGAGGTTATCTACACCGTGTACACAATGCACCGCGAAAATGACGTCTATGGACCCGATCCGGATGAATTCCGCCCTGAGAGATGGGAAAAGCTCAGGCCAGGTTGGGCGTACCTCCCTTTCAATGGAGGTCCTCGGATCTGCATAGGGCAACAGTTCGCATTGACGGAGGCTGGATACACTATTACTAGGATTATGCAACAATTTGAGTCAATTGAAAATCGGGACCCGAATCCCTGGACGGAGGATTTTGGTTTGACATTGTCGAACGCTAACGGAACAAAGGTTGCTTTGACCCCTGTTCAGAATTGACCTGGAGATACGCACCTTTTTTCATCTCAATATTGACTTTTTTTTTTTACGAATTTTACATATCCTTGCACTTTGAGTTAAAAGCTATGTTGTTCTGCTATCAAAGCCACAAGGCTGTGTGCTCTCAAGCTTGTGTATGAGGTGCTTCGTAGTCCACTTCTGTCTGCCTCCTTTCGGTGATTTTTTGATTGTCTTTTGATAATGCTAGTTGAAATTGTGGAATACAATACGTACACCAGACCATCCTTTCCATGGCAAGAGGTTTACCCGGTACATGTGTTCGTACACCCGGATTTTTCGGGTTCTCTCCTATTCCTTTTACGACATGGCCGCCTTACCCGCCAGCGTGCGAACTCTTGATTTCCTGCCAACCGTGAATGGTCGGCACTAAATCGGCTGTTGTTTTGACTTTGGTGGCTTGGGCCAGACTGTGGAGAATAAAATCTCTTTCCTAACCATTAAGATGGAAAGCAGTTTCCTAGTGAAACATGTTTTTACGGGCCCCAACTTGCTCTAGCGCTGTCCAATCATATAGACAGATAATAGATAATATTGATGCCTTGGCCGCCACGCTCCGATGATATCGTGTCTAGGAAAGAGAAACCCACTATAACCGAGACAAAAGTCTCCCCGAAATAAGAACAACCTTATCAGGTCCTTGGCCTCTGGAACAAGAGATGCACAATTCAAATAGGTCAGAATATGCTGATGAATAGGGTTAAGAATGAATCAGACCTAACCGACGAATGCCCATCTTTCAGCATTTGGAGTTCTAATCCATGCCCAGAAAGCTTGTGCGTGTAGCCAAGCTTTCCCCCCAACGGAACCCGCGGGAGCCAAATTTTCCATTAAAATTTATCTGATCGAATTTATCTGATTGTAATCTTTGGGATATTTATCTGATCGTAAGATTTAGATCATAAAAGTTATCTGATCACGCCACTCGGATGGACACCTTGCAGCTGACCCCCACCTAATCCATGGATATTTTACTATCTGAGACCCGAGGTCGGCAACTCCCTCGGAATAATTTCCTGTATATGGAGTACTGCTGCAGGGGTTAAGCTTTAGTTATATTAGAGGACTCCACCCTCGCTTACACGAACGGAAAAGGTCTAAATTTTGAGATAAACCCGAGAGAAAGAGTTTGAGGAAGATCTGCACCCCTCCAACCATTCATTCTGGCTTATATCGATCTTGTAGGCTTCCCCAACCTACTTGACGCTTCCAACCTCCATGGATACGGAGAATATGGACGCCATCAAAGGGGCCACTACGGAGCGCCCGCAGCCATTGAACACGGAGGAATCAGAGATTCCAGATGACAAGATTCAGCAGGATGGTGTTCAGGTTGCCGACGCAGTCACAACTACGTGGTCTCGCAAGCATCTGATCATTGCTTATGCTAGGTGAGAAAACTTATCCCAAGACTATTTTCTGGAATGTCCGATTTAATACGAACATAGTATGTGGCTAGTGTATTTCGTCAACAACCTCAACAGCAGTCTCACCTTAAACCTCTCCGCTTATATTACGAGTGGCTTTTCCGAGCATTCGCTGCTCACTGTAATTACAGTGGTAACCAGCGTTATGGGTGCTGCATGCTTGATGCCCATCGCCAAAGTCCTGAACCTGTTTGATCGAACTGTTGGATTCGTGATCATGATTTTGATTGCAATTATGGGTCTTATCATGATGGCTGCTTGTAACAATATTGCGACGTACTGTGCTGCACAGGTGTGTTTCTATATCCATGCCCTCCACAGACCTAGGTCAAAGTCGCTAATTAATCAAGGCATTTTATACTGTTGGATTTACCGGTGCCATTTTCTGCATTGATGTGATAACTTCAGACACCTCATCGCTTCGTGATCGAGGTCTTGCTTATGCTTTCACCTCCTCTCCTACCATGATCACAGCCTTTGCTGGCTCCCCTTTGTCAAATCAATTCCACGAAACCAATTGGCGATGGGCGTATGGGACAATTTGCATCATTCTCCCTATCGCTGCGCTTCCTTTGATTTTAACCTGGGAAATGGCCAAGCGAAAGGCCGACAAAAATGGTCAATTGCAATTCAAGGAGAAGACTGCACGATCCTGGATGGGAAGCATTTGGTACTACGTCATGGAATTTGATGGTTAGTTAAGCTCTCAACCCATTTAGTACATCTTTACTTACTCCCTTTTGCGGTGCACAGTCCTCGGAATATTCTTGATGATAGGCGGCACGATTCTTTTCCTGACATCTTTCAATATCGCTGGCAACACTGAAGGCCAATGGCAATCGCCTAAGATCATTGCTATGATGGTTGTTGGATTCTGTGTTCTCGTGGCATTCGTCTGTTACGAGCGTTGGGTGGCTCCGAAGCCTTTCATCCCATTCTACCTAATCACCGACCGCACTGTCATTGGTGCTTGTCTGCTCGATATTACCTACCAAGTCTCTTACTATTGCTGGGCCAGTTACTTCACCTCCTACCTCCAAGTCGTCTACAACACAAGCTTGACGCAGGCCGGTTATATCAGCGCCATCTTTGATTTCATGGACCCGGTTTGGCTCATTGGATGTGGTTTCCTGATCCGACACACCGGTCGCTTCAAGTGGCTCCTCTGCGCCGCCCTGCCTCTTTATCTCCTGGCAAGCGGTCTGATGATCTATTTCCGCCAACCGGGTCACAACGTAGGATATATGTGCATGTGCCAAATCTTCCTCGCAGTTGGTGGCGGAACATTTATTCTGATCGAGCAGGTTGCTGTTCTTGCCGCGGCTTCGCATGAAGACTATGCCGCCATGTTGGCACTTCTCAGCACGTTTGGAAACATCGGTGGCGCGGTGGGCAGTAGTGTTTCCGGCGCTATATGGACAAACACTCTTCCTGGCAAGCTACGCGAGAATCTGCCAGCCGAGTTGAAGGACCAGTGGGAGACGATATACGAGTCCTTGGATGCACAGCTCAGTTATCCGGTTGGTTCGCCTGCTCGTACTGCTATTCAGAATGCGTATGCATTCAGCCAGCGAAACATGATGATTGCCGGTACAGCGGTAATGGGACTTTCAATCGCCTGGGTGCTTATGATGAGGAACATCAAAGTACAGTCTAACAAGGATCTTTCCAAGGTGCTTTTCTAGATGGGTGACTAAATAGCAAGGGGCGCGGGAGGATATACGTAGACCGGTTCAAAAAAGAGACATCTTCCTCAACCTGGTGACCAAGGCGATTGATTGGTGTAAAGTCGGTGCAGAGCAGGACTAATACCATTAGGCAAAGAGAATATGGAACACGTTCAAGGAGTGAGGTATCGCAGGGTCGAGGCTCTATTAACAGAATAAAAATAATAATATATCAGCTTAGAGCGGTGACATCCCTGCGCTATTTGACCATGTCTCCTAAATATGTAATAAAGCAAGTGAAGACTTTTGTATTGTAACAAAAACTGACAAAGAAGCATGACCTTTCAATATCCATACACCATAGCTCCAACCGTAACCCCGATACTCACTGCCAGATTCAGAGATCAGTTCACAGCAAGAATCAAACGATTTCGCGGTGAACATTCCGGATATGTGCAATCAAGTTGTCCTTTCGGTTGAACGACTTCTGGCACTCTTCCTGAGGGCATTCGTATAATCCTGGCGAGATGTGCTTTGTTTTGATATGGCGTAGGAGGGCTCCCATTTGAGAGAATCCACCTGAGTATTCGCAGTGCTTCCATTTGCACTTCAGTGGACTGCCACGTCTAGATCTATGCAAGATGAATGTCAGACCACATCTGAAAAAGATATTCCACGGGAGTAGAGAGTTATTATAAACGAAACATACTTAACGCCCGCCGAGGCTTTGCCATAAGACGTAGGCCTCTGGAGATTATCATCTGCGACAGTAGCCGGTCCTTTCTCTTCATTGGCAGTGGAGGCAATTGTAGAAGTGATGTCAGACATCCCGTCGTGGAGGTCAAGGCTCGGAGTATCGACAGCAGAGGTGCCATCTTCTACCGGGGAGGCTTTATCGTATTGAACGTTTGTGATTTCGTGGAGAGCGCCGGGTGAGGTAGAAGTCGCAAGGTCAGGGGCGAGGGGAGCGGGGGGAGATTCGAGAAAATGGTCATATGGAAAATCGTCGACAAGAGGGGGCCAGTGGTCAGACAAAATGCAGTAGAACGGGGGATCACTTTCGTTCCACTGATCTCCTCCGTCTTGTTCGATGTATGACAAGTCATCTTCAACTGGTTCTGTCATGGTGTAGATCGTACTTCGCAGGAGCGTAAGAGACTAAGCTTAACGAGTATCATGTAAAACGAGAATGGTGAGAGCTACCCACACAGAAATGCGGGGAAACCCCTGGGGGATCTACGGCTTATATACTGTAGGGTTAGCGATGACCTACCTACCTGGGTGCCTTGAGAGGCATTTTGACAGAGTTTTCATACATCCCAGCGTACCCCAGCGCCACATGTCACGATGATTGGCGATCTTACCAAAAATTTTCGAAGGGGGCAGCTCGAGCAGTGGCGCAGGCATGATATGGAAATTCTGCATTCTTGAGATGTGACTGGATGCGCACCTTCAGGGCTTGTTTGGATGCCTTTGAAAACGGCTTACGTGAATAAGAGCCCCATTGCCTCCAATTGGCCTGACAGCTACGAACTGTGGCTGTGATTGTCCATTAGTTGGGAAAATTGGAACCTGACCAAGGACGATTTCCTTTGTATGGCCCGAGCTTTTCCTTTCTTTTCTTTTTTGATCGCACCCCGCGCCTGGAAGATTTTGCACCCATGTAATCACCCAGGCGCAGTATGGTAAGGCCTTCTCTGGCCAACCATGTCGCTGGTTTGTTATGAAGGGACGATAAGATGCAAAGAAGAAGCGTTCATTATAATGTGTTATTGAAGAGAAAAAGCCGAAGACAGGAACGCATCAGGGAGGTGAGGTGAGATGTCGAGTCTAGGTCCACTTTAGGCAGTAATCTGGCCTGGAGGTCAACTTTCTGGCGAGTTAGTCAAAGCGGCCCCAATGTTGAAAGGCATCGACATATTATTTTCCAGTGCTTCAGTGACTAGAATCCATTAAGATTTACTTCGAATGAGAAGTTATGAAGAATAAAGATCATATAATTACAAGTTTACACATGGACACTCGAATAAACTTGAGCATAGCCATATGGGATTATAGATATCAGTCAACTGGTGGCAGTGCAATATTGCTCTGCATATATTGCGGTATTCGAAGTTTCACCCGCAGTTCGACCGAAGTAATACCAAAGGTGTAACTTTTGGTTCTGAGGGGATCATAATAGGTCAACAAGCACGCATATGAACACATCTAGTTCTCCGTACTCCTGCAGTCTCCTTGAGGGTCTGGTCCAGAGAATTCTTGTTGCTGGTAACTCCCCGAGCACAGGTGTGGACTGCATAAACTATGATTGGACCAAGCGTAGACCAATATCTGATATTCTTGGGACAAGACATTGGTTACATACAGTTCTAGTTATGAGAGAGAGAAACCGGCCTTCTAGTGGGGTACATCAGGGCTAGATCAGGGAATTAAGATCGGCCGGGCAAGGGTTTACCTATCCTTCCACCTACTAAGATTACATAGGAATGAGGCTACCATAGTATATAACCCACTAACGAATCTCGAGGGGCGGACTAATAAATGACAAAAAATGATATAATTTTTATTTATCCTCCATTGATATAAAGAGATTTAAACCACCTTTTTTTCTCTCCCGATAAAGACTAGCCTTATCCGCCCTATTGCCTAGAACTTAGTCTTAGCATTTTAAGGCTTTTAGTTAGATATATCTAAGCAACACTTGCGAATCAATAAGATATGGGCTCGATTTGATATGAGGATTGCCCAACTAGAACCGAAGTTGGTTGACTTCTGCCTGGCATGAACTGTTGCTGTATATTTTTACAGTTTGTAATGCAGGCCAATTGCTTCCAATCTTCTGACTAGAAGAGGAAGAAGGCATAAGAAGAGCTATAACGAATAAAAAGAACAACAAAGATTGCATATCGTGATGGCCCCAAGATTCTCCTGTTGGCCCCGCGGAATGTCTCCACGGAATCACTTTCCTATCCTGGTGCGCGGGGATGTATATTAAACTCCAAGGTTTCCTTCTGGCTGTCCAACTTGAAACATTTTCAACTCAACTTTAAAAAATGACACAGATCTTCCTGTACGTGGTTTTCCATTTCCTTATAGAACATTCATTCATGTTTTGCTAACTGGTAACTCAAATTCTAGTACCGGCGCCACGGGCTACATCGGAGGCGAAGTCCTCCACGCTTTGCAGCATGCGCACCCTGATTACGAGGTCGCCGCCTTGATCAGAGATAAGGAAAAGGCCAGCAAGGTTTTGGCTGCATTTCCTACGGTCCGTGTGGTCCTTGCGGACTTGGACAATGTCGACATCATTGAAGAAGAATCGCGCAAAGCCAATATTGTCATCCGTGAGTCAATTTACGTCCAATAGTGGCAGGACCTATCACTAACTTTCTCCGTTTAGATGCTGCTAGTAACAAGCATATCGCAAGCGTGAAAGCGATCGCAAATGGCTTGGCGGGGCGTCAGAATGGTACGCCATCTACTACTGCAATATTTCCTTTCGGTTTGGTTTCTAATTGAAGTAAAACTGCAGCCCATTACATTCAAGTTACCGGAGCTAGCGTTTTAGCCGGCCCGGAGGTTGATAACAACTCATACGGCGAGCCCTCGGATCAAATCATTGATGATTTGGATAATGCTGCTGATCTCCGGGATATAATTCGGGCGTACAAAGATCGTCGAGTGGTGGATAATTACATTCTCGACTTGGGATCAAGTGGCCCCAAAACTGCCATTATTTTCCCTCCCATTATATTTGGCATTGGTAAAGGTCCTGTCAAGCAACGCAGCGTCCAGGTTCCCTCATTGGCCCGGGCCACTCTTCTGCAACGTGTAAGTCTATACCTTGGCAGGGGTCTAAGTCGATGGGGCATTGTTCATGTCTCCGAATTGGCTGATCTCTTTGTCAAATTGGCGGAGAACGCTGTCAATGCCACTCCCAGTCCTATCTGGAATGAGAACGGCCTTTTCTTTGCGGAAAAGGGCTTCGAGGTTGGTTCATGGCCTAATGTATCCCAACTTATCCACGCTGACCCTTTTTCCTTCTTTCAGAGCTTCAAAGATGTCGCTTCAGTGATCGCCAAAGAGGCGCATAGCCTCGGTTACATTGATTCGCCTGATTCAGTGAAATCCATGAATCTTGAAGAGTCCAACGTAGTGATACCCAATGGAAGTGTCTTCCTGGGTACGAATGGTCAAGGCCGAGCTTCACGAGCAAAAAAGCTGTTAGGATGGCAACCAGATGGCGAGAGCTTCCAAAACGCCGTGCGGGAGACAATCATTGCTGAAGCGGCACAGCTGTGATCAGTGTCAGTGTCAAGGAGTCGTTGCAAGCAAGTATGCAATCTGTAACCCATATTTCTCAGCCCGAAGATTCTTATTCAATTCATCCAGTTCTTTTTAATTCTTTGCGAGGAATCTGGTCGTTCCTGGTAGTCATTGTGTAATCTTAGGGCTTCTGTGCACACGCTACTATATATATTCTATGCGCTCAAATGCTTCACAAAAATATGGTAATCACATACAAACTGTTTTGAATTATCTATGGACTATGATCTGAAATCCGCCCAGGTGTTGGACATAATTGATTAATGGGCACTTGGAACCACCTGGGCAGGAAGGGATTGAATCAATTGAAAGCAACCACAAGCCACCACCAGGCTAAATGTCACCGGTGTTAGATCTCCCAACTCCAACTTAATTGAACATTTCTGACTATCAAAAATGAATTGCTATTTAAAAGGGGAAAAAAAGTAGTTTCCAATCATCGACAGTGAACAAAATTCATCTGCGAAATTAAAACACATATTAGTCGGTGCCGCCCCGCCGCCTGTCTGACCGCCTCCAAATTTGCCGGACTTTACTTTTTTTCCTTTACGATTTTTATCACCGCCAAACAGCCCTCTTTCTCATCCCAATACATTGCTTTCTTTGACTCTTCTCCACCTCGTCGTCCGCAATCATCATGGCGACTCTGGCGGAGAAGCTTGAGAAGATTAAGTCTCCTAAGCTGCAGAACCAGCATCACGTAAGTTTTCCCTCTGCACACCCAATCAATTGACACTAGTATTGATCCATGAACAGACCGCTGTGGTACTCTCTGCAGTTGAGGATACTCTCCGTGATCAAAAGGCAGACTTCTCACCAACAGCTTATTTTGCCGCTCTTCTTGCACTGCTCTCCCAGTCACTCTCCGCATCCCAGGGCATTGTCAACAAGGACCTAGCGACATCTGTTGTCTACCTTCTTGACATCACAACCGTTTACGTCCCCGCCCCAATCCTCTGCGCCAAATTCTCCCAGATCCTCGAAGGCCTTGCACCCGCACTCTCTCTCCCCGAAGTTGAAGCCCCGCTCCTGCGTCCTTCCATTGGCTGTCTTGAGTCTCTTCTCATTGCCCAGGATGCTGCATCATGGAATCTCCCCCACACACAGGTCGGCCCGCGACGCGCAATGGCAGGTCTGCTGAGCCTCTCCGTTGACCACCGGCCCAAGGTGCGGAAGCGTGCCCAGGAAGCTCTTGTCAAGGTTCTCAAGGCGCCCCCACCGAGCCCGTCTTTGGACCACCCAGGTGCAGATATGTGCGCTCAGTCTGCTATGAAGACTCTGGGCGATAGCATCACAGCCGCTCACAAGCAGAAGAAGGGTCGCCACGATGCCCAGGCCAACAACCACGAGCCCCTTGTCATTCACTCGTTGCAGCTAGTCAAGACCATTGCCTCGGCCTCGGGTGGCTGGCCCAGCAAGAAGATCGAACCCCTCAGCGAACTTCTGATGAACGCTTCCCGTTCTAGCAATGAGTACATCACCATGGGTGCCTTCGAGGTATTTGAAGTCATTTTCGAGGGAATGGCTGATGAGTTCTCATCCTCAAAGCTCCCCCGTCTTTTGGATGCTATCTCCGAACTCAAGCCTGCACAGAATGACTCCCAGCTTCTTCCGCCTTGGATTGCAGTGCTCTCGCGTGGTTACGATGTGGCCGCACAAATCACTCCCGAGGATACTTTCGAGAAGTTGCCGGATCTGTTCACCTTGATTTCTGGATTCATGGCTTCGCCTTCCAGCAACATCCGCGTTTCCGCGTCTGAGTGTCTGATCTCATTCCTGCACAACTGTATCCCTAACAGTGTCATTGTGGACCCATCTGTCTATGATGAGAAGGCATTGGAGAAGTTGTCTCGCGCAGCCGTTGACCTCCTGTCGGTGAAGTACCAGGCTGCTTGGAAAGAGGTGTTCAATGTTTGCTCTGCCCTTTTCGATTGCTTCAAGTGGCGATCAAGCCCATATCTTGACAAGATTGTCTCCACAATCGGTGAACTGCGCAGCAACGGCGGCTTCCACGGCAAGAAGGAAGCTGATGCCGTTCTCGGTAGTGCCATTGAGGCAATGGGCCCCGAGGCAGTGTTGGAGATTCTTCCCCTCAACATTATCGAGCAGAAGGCTGGTCAACCCGGTCGTGTCTGGATGCTGCCCATTATGCGCGACAGCGTGACCAACACGAACCTTCGCCACTTCCGTGCCGAACTCGTTCCCCTGAGTGAGGCACTGTACCAGAAGGTGGTGAACTTCGGTGCCGCTGAGAAGTCCGTGGAAGTGAAGATCTTCGAAACCCTCGTCCAACAGACCTGGGGTACCCTTCCCGGCTACTGCGAGCTGCCGCTTGATCTTGAGGAGGCATTTGACCAGACGTTCGCTGAGCTGCTGTCTAATGTTCTGTACAAGCAGACCGACTTGCGTGTCGATGTCTGCCGTGCTTTGCAGAACCTGGTTGAGTCTAACCAGGCTATTCTGTCTGTCGAAAATGATGAGGATGATCTGATCTTGCAGCGACGTATCACTAAGGTCGCTGCACAGAAGAACCTCACTCATCTCGCCGGTCTCGCGAGCAATCTGCTGGCTGTTTTGTTCAACGTCTACAGCCAGACCCTTCCTCACTACCGTGGCTACATTCTAGAGTGTATCAATGCGTACTTGAGCATTACCCCTGAAAATGTAAGTTCCCACCCCAGTTTTGTATACATCTCAACATGGATTAACACTCTTCATAGGAGCTGAACGACACTTTCAACCGCGTTACTTCAATGCTTGAGTCTTCTTTGGCTACCGAGCAAGAGGCAGCAACCAAGCAGGGTGCTCAGGCTCAGGGCTCGTCCGACAAGATGCCACCAACCTCCCACACCCTGATTGACCTCGTCATCGCTATGTCAATCTACCTCCCTCGCTCCAGCTTCAGTGGCTTGTTTGCCATGGCAGCAGCTATCCTCAACAGCTCGTCTCCCAACCCGGATCAGCAACTCATCAAGAAGGCCTACAAGTTGATTCCCCGGCTTGCAACGACCGAGACTGGCCGTGCCGCCCTCCAGGAGCGTAGTGGAGAGTTGCAGGCACTCATGCTTGCCACCACCGATACCACCCCTGCGTCTGGCCGTCGCGACCGTATGCTCGCTATCACTGAGATTATCAACCACCTGCCCACCTCGGATCTGCACTTCATCCCAGCAATTCTGTCTGAGGTGGTCCTGGGCTGCAAGGAGAGCAACGAGAAGGCACGTACAGCGGCCTTTGACCTCCTGATTCTTCTGGCCAAGCGCACAACCGATTCAGAGCGTAACCCTCCCGGCACTGTCATCCGCAGATCTCTTGTGCCAGGTGTGGCGGACGATTCCCCTGATGCGCCCGCTACTCTCGAGGAGTTCTTCACAATGGTCTCAGCCGGTCTGGCTGGCTCGGCTCCTCACATGGTGGGCGCCACCGTCACTGCGCTTTCGCGCCTGTTCTTCGACTTCCAAACACAGCTTCAGCCTGAGATGCTCAAGGAACTCGTTGAGACCGTTGAACTCTTCCTTACCTCCAACAACCGTGAGATCGTCCGCTCTGTCCTTGGCTTTGTAAAGGTTGCAGTCGTCGTTCTTCCCGACGAGACCCTGCGCCCCCGTCTGAGCACCATGGTCCCCAGCCTCATGGCCTGGAACAAGGAGCACAAGGGCCGTCTCCGTAGCAAGGTGAAGGGCATCGTCGACCGACTCGTTCGCCGATTCGGTGCTCCCCTCTTGGAGGCTATTGTCGGCGAGGAAGACCGCAAGCTTATAGTCAACATCCGCAAAGCCCGTGAGCGCAGCAAGCGCAAGAAGAAGGAGGGTGCCGAAGCCGAAGGCGAAGACGAAGATGAAGAGGAGAAGGCCTCCAAGCCCCAATCCGGCAACGCCTTCGACAAGGCCGTTTACGGCTCTGACTCTGACTCTTCCGACAACTCAGACGACGGTGATAGCGACGTTGACGTCGATAACGTGGCTCAAATCAAGGGCCGCAACTCCAAGAAAAAAGCAGGCCAAAGCACCCAGTATATCCGCGAGATGTCCCCCGAAGACAATCCCCTTGATCTGCTCGGCTCCAACGCTCTGGCCAGCATCTCCACCACCAAGCCTAGCCAGCGCTTCCTTAACACGGGCCCCGGCTCGAAGAAGAAGCAGCGCGCCGCCAAGGTCGACGCTGACGGCCGTCTTGTCCTCGGCGATGATGGCGATGTCGTCGCTGATGACGTCGAGATGTCCGGTGCTGGTGACGGTGGCGTTAACGCCTACCTCGCTGCTGTTAGTGGACCCGACGCCGTCCGTCGTGGCCAGAAAGGCAAGGTGAAGATGGGCCAGTCGTCGAAGAAGAATGCTGGCGATAGCATGGATGTCGATGAAGACGACCTGAAGCAGGACCTGCGCGCTTCTGGATCCGGTCAGAGCTCTGGTCGTCGTGGTCTTGGTGCGCCCAAGACTTCCGGTGCGCCTGGCGGTGGCCGCATTGAGAAGCGTCGCAATCCAGGCCACGCTCCTCGGGGTGGTAACCGCTCAGGATGGGGCAAGAAGAGATAAACTATTTACTTTACAGTAAGTCGTATTCCTTTCTTTTTGCCTTATCTGCCGAGCTTGGGTACTGTGGGCGGAGAGAGTAGGAGTGGCATCTAGCAGATCCCGGAGTTATCGTTCTGAGTTCCCTGTTTTTTGATTTCTTGTTTCTTTTGTTTATGCCATCTGGTCTTCGGTCCCTGTCGTGCTTGGTTAGTGTTGATGTTTCTCATAATACCCTCCGCTGTGGTGATTCCGTTGACTGTGGGCTTTTTTTACTGTTTCAATGCAGAGTTATCCGACTCCGTGTACTTCATGATATGATTACGATTCTGTTCAAAAGTTTCTCTTAGGTTCAATGGACATACATATTGTTTTACTTTTGGTATCCGATGAGTAGCCTTTTATATCTGACAACACTAGTCTCGGTACATCGCTGGGCGAATTATCCAATATCCCATGGCGCTAATGACCTGCTACTAGAGTCTCCAACGATCGAGCACACTTCAACTATAGCTAAATCCCCAGAATCAAAAATGAAGTGTGGTTTTTATCATATTCTCATTTGCAAAGCAGTTTATCATGCCGGGG
>PKQL01000393.1:0-26544 GCA_002916455.1 Penicillium sp. CF05
AAGTAATTTAGGTACTGTTTGATTCGACTATTTAGATTTCAATTTCCTTTAATTTACCTTATATATGTATAACGTAGTACTGCCCAGTAGTACTGTACCTGACCGTAGCACTGAGCGCATTCTTTTAATCTCCGCAAGCGGATCATCAACGTGGAAATCTCAACATTCCAACATTCTGACACCTGCCAGATCTTGATTTCCTAAATTCCAAGCTTCAAGATCAATTTTTATTCTTGTTACATAGCTGGATGCAGAAATGATTGACCAAGGCCCACGTTTTTAAGGGTTTATCGCCTTGGCTGAAGATCCTTTTCCCATGCAAGGAGTTACATCCATAGATGTACAGATGTATGTATATTGGACTTCGTACATGTACGATGTACGATGAAGGAACCGGGAACTGCAGGTATCTTCTAATAGAATTCAACCTGTAACTCATCCTAGTCCTTCATTAAACAAGGGTCCACTGCGATCGGCAGTCGAGGTGGTTGGATGTGATGAAGTTGTTTCAATGTCTTTGTTAAGTGGAGATTGTAAAATTTCTAGACATCCTTGTACTCCGTACCGAGTAAACAAACCTTCTCGATATTATATTGATATCTCATGTAGAGAGACTAATATGCATATATGTTGTACATAGGCATAGGCATATAGCCCCTACCCTTGCTTAAATTCAGTGATCGCTTCTTCTGTACGAAACCCTTGAACCCCGTCGGATTCAATTTTATGCCGATTGGTCCGATGTCTCAACCAGGTTGCTAAAAAAAAAAGAAAAAAAAAAAAAAAAAAAAGGCGTGTCTTATATTATACAGATCCGTCTTAAAACATAGAACCCGATATAGAACAGCCCAAATACCTAGGTCAGAGAATGCGCATTTTTCAATCAAGAGCATGTGATGCAGCTGGCAGAGGTCTTAGGGTCTTAGCCACATGGCTAACAAATTAAGTCGATGAATATGGCGATGTTTCAAGCTGAATGTCCGTGTTAAGTCCCGGGTGTTGGAGATGATTGGATCACAACTATTATTTCTCCCCGCATTTCCTCCACCTCCCTTCTCCAACAACCCTCATTATCCCAATTATGCCAACAATGCCCTCCCGCCAACTCCTCTCAACCCTAATAACCTCTCTCAGCACCACCCGCTGGGCCTTAACCCGAACCCTCCGCAGCGACAACCCCCTGGACCTAAACGGCGAGCTCCGCGGAACCGCAACCTTCACCGCCCAACCCCCCACCACAACAGCCGACCGCGACTGGCTGTACTGCGAAGAAGGCGAGATACCTAGCAATGTCGGCACAGGTGCCCTACCACCAGGCCTACGTTGGACAAAGAAGTACATCTGGCGCCTGGGCAGCGACAGCGGACGCGTCAGCGTCTGGTTCGTGAAAGTCGCGCCGGGCCCGGAAGAAGCAGACTACCTATTCCACGACTTCGACTTTGATTCGGGTTCGGGCTTGCTAGAATCGGAGTCTGAATGTGCGCAGAAGGATCCCGGCGAATATGTCGCGCCCCCTGTGCCGCCTGCTGTCTCGACAGGCAATGACACAAAGACTACTGTGCTCAATGCCAGGGGTAACCATCTCTGTATCAATGATATGTATCGCACGGCGTATGCATTCCGCATTGAGCCTGATACCGGGGAGGTGCTGAGCTGGGCTAGTCGACATGTTGTGCGTGGCCCGAAGAAGGGGCAGGACATTGTTAATCGGTATGAGAAGGCATGAGATGAGATTTGAAGTATCATACAATTGCGACGCTTCTCGCACGAGGCTACGAGCAGGTCTTGATAGACGCCTTACATAAACCTGGAATCGTCTACTGAGATCACGATTGATGATATATGTTCATATATTCCCACTCTCTCGGTCCGACTCCGCTCCTTTCCACCCCCATCCGGCTATCCCACCACTGCTCACAGCGTGTAAATGAAATCCGGTCTTTTGTCACCCAACAACTCGATCTGGCTATGCTCCAAGCCCTCGATCCAGTGGTCGCGTTCACCCCGTCTGCGCTTGCCGTTCTCACGTCGCAGTAGGAGGTACTGCACCACGGATCCACCAAAGAGGAACAAAACCAGGTAGCTGAGCACTACTCCGTGGCCGGGGTAGTATTTTGGCTTATCATCATCGCGGTAGATGTTGGATGCGACGATGCCATTGAGATTTCCCCAGCCGATGATAAACCCGAGGGAGACACCTCGTTTGTAAACACCTAGACACCAATCGAGTTAGTCTTGGCTGTGGTCATGCATACAAAACAAGGAGGGTGAAAGTTACCTTCGGTGTTGTTACTTGTCCATGAAATCGTGTTCGAAATGGCCGGGTAGATGCCCATAGCCCCGAGGAAGCATCCTGCGTAGCGGGCGCCGGCAGATTTACAGCCTAGTAGCATAGCGAATCCTACCATACCGAGGAATGAGACGGCGATATTGCATAGACCACGCTGTCTTGTACGGTCTGCAATAAAGCCAACCGCCACCGTCAAGACGGCGGCAGCGGCATATGGTGGTACACTCAGCAACTGAGCACGAATCGAGCTGTAGCCTGTAGAAGCAGCCAGTTAGTAAACCTCCGCGATACACCGAACAACCAAGATCATTATTCACCCTGAGAATAACAATGTTAGCTTCACAATCTCCAATCAAATAATGTGCACAACTCACTAGTTCACTGATAATAGTAGGCACGAAAAGCGAAAACGCATAAAGCGACCCACAAGCCCCCATATAAATCACAGCCCCAGTATAAGTCTTCCAATCCTTCAGACTCGACCAGAAATACTCCATCTTAAACTCCTCATGCTCAGCACTGGATTGCTGATCCATAGCGAGTCTTCTAAGAACGCGCTTGCGATCGATATCCGACAAGAACCGCGCCTGGTCGGGGAAGTCATAAACACACCAGAAAGAGGCAATACCAATGATGAATGTGAGAAGACCTTCCAGAATGAAAATCCATGCCCAGCCCCTCATGTTGCCTATACCGTCCATCTTCGCAATTGCTGCTGCGAGCAGACCGCCGAAGGATCCTGCGAGCGCGGCCGCGGAGAAGAAAATCGCCATTCGTACGCCGAATTCTGAGCGCTTGTACCAGCATGAGAGGAAATAGCCAACGCCGGGGAATAGACCGGCTTCGGTTAGACCTAGGAACCAGCGGACGGCCATTAGTCCGTGGTAGTTTTTTACGAAGCCCATGCAGGTCATGCAAATTCCCTGTAATTAATTAGAAGAATACTTGAGAGAAAGGGGATTTTTCACATACCCATGCCATCATAATAAGTGGGATAAAGATGCTCGGACGCAACCGCTTGAGCAGGATGTTAGTCGCGGGCTCGAATACCGAGTACGAGACGAAGAATATTGTCAGGCATGCATTGTATTGGGCATTGGTCATGTTCAGGTCTTTCTGAAGACCGACGATCTTTGCGTTGCCGATGTTCGTCCTTGACAATCGAGATTAGTTGATATTCCTCGGGAGACAATTCCACGGTTGTTTCTTTTGGCTTACCGATCAAGGAACGAAACGAGATAAAGTAGACTCAGCCATGGCACGAGACGGATATCGAGTTTCCATAGTAGCTTGCGGTCCTATGGTGTTGGTGCTGTGGTTAGTTACTGTGACTTCGAATGATGTTGAGCGCATTGGATGGTAACACACAATTTCCGCCTTTTCCTCGTCACTTAATCCCGCGTCGGGGTCCTCAAAACCTGCTGCAGCAAGCGGATCCTTGGAATCAAGAATTTTCTCGGGGTCAGAAGACCGGGATTCAGTCCGTTTCTCGAAGGAGTCAACCATGATGCAAGAGCAGATCGGCAGGGGGATTGCTCCGAAATGTGCGGCTGCTTTGCGTCGACCAGCGTGCTACTTAAGAACAACAAGGAAAAGGCCAAAGCAGAGAAAAGAAAGTCACCGAGCACATGGTGTAAGGAGGGGTAAAAATGCCGACGATTTTATTGGGCAGATAGTGCGAGATTTACAGGGTCCTGCAAGATGGTATGACGGCTACACGCTGGCCCGTGTCTTCGCGTGCAAGAATTCCGGCATTAGCTTGTATCTCAATGTTGGTGCCCCGCGTTGATCGGCATACATATGAATGGTTGAGGCATGATCGGCATGAGATCGTCTAGTGGAAGTTCAGGAAGAACAGAGTCAAAATCATTGAACGGCTGTTATAGTTTGACGTTGAGTTTTGACTGGAGTTTAGTTTCCTTTGATATTGCAGCCAAGCCTGGGCATCTGGGGAAATTTAGTCCCCAGACGGGCTCCGGGGTACCCCGGGCTCCACTAAGCCAAGCTTTCCCGTCTCAATCGCATCATGTACCTACTTAAGGTATTTGCCAAGTTCACGGCCCGCTACTTTACATTAACAGAGACCTCGGTTTTGCTTAACTTGTCTACTATGCATTCGGCCGAGAGCAGAATGGGTGGTGTCGGCCGACGTAATGGTTGATCGTCAAGCCCGAAGCGAAAAGTGGTGCGGTTAACGCCTCAATTGTCCAGCCATTGACCGTGTACCTTCTTGGATCCACCAAAGATGGGCTTTTTCCTCATGTTGTTGATTGGACGGTACTGGACTCGGCGCAGTGAAAGAATTTGTCGGTTGCTCCGTAGGCCCGAAGAATTCGTGCCAATCAATACCCGTGGACGCTATACAACATAGTAAGCGGGTTCTATGAATCCCGGGCCGGGACTTGTCACAGTCGCGCTAAACCCCGCACTTGATGTGCGCACGGCTTTGATGGCCTCGGGGGTGATCATTGCACACATTCGAAGAATCCTGATTTTTTTTTTTTTTGTGGTCTTGCAAAGTTGCGTCAGTAGTTACCTAGGTACCCATGAACGTCTGTAATTCGGGGCACTCCAGTTATGGTTTACTATAGCGCTGGCCTAAAAGACTAATTGCTGGTCGGGCATACCGCACGCAACTTGCACTTATCATATTGAAACGTTTTAATACCCGCGAGGATTTGCCTATTTGCTATAGTATCGTAGTCGTAGTTTGTACTTAAGATATTGTGAGGTGTAAATGTACATAGTAATGATGGATGTACCCGGAAAAAGGGCGACACTCCAGACGCGTATGATCAATGCAATAAGCCTATTTTCCTTCTTGCAGCTACCTCAATAACGAACATCCTCCCACATGAGACGGACACAAAACTCAATTGTGTGTCACGATCGAGGTGATAGCACCGTTGCGATACATCCCGATCCATTTACAGACCGTTCTTGCGCTTAATATCGCCTGGACGGGATTCCGGCTTCATGGGGCTACCAAATCCATTGACGCGTCCGTGCAGCCACTTGAGAGTAACGGTGCTTAGTGCCATGACAACGGCACTGAGAGTAAATAGGCCAATACGACCTGAGGTGGGCAGTGCTTCGAAGATAGGATATGGGTACCTAAACTAATTAGCGAGTGGCGTCAAAGGTGCTTAACCAAATACGAACCATCCATTTTGGGAGAAGCATTGCTCGATCCAGAACCAGTAGCCAAAGGCAATAGTGCCAGACAACCCGAGTGCAGGGAGCACAGTGATCGTCCAGGGTGGGGATAGGAGCAGAAGGTCAATCAACATCACCACCGAGGGCGTTGCGTGGAAGCTGATGTCTGTAGCTGTGTTAGTAGGGGTATCTCAAAATGTACTTTTTACAGACATACCGGCATGCATGGGGATAAAGAGATCTTCGGGAATCACCAAACGCTCATCAATCTATACTTGGGTTAGATAAATGCGTGAAACAAAAACTTGGCATTAAATCACTTACCAAGCGAAGACCCCAGTACAGAACACTGATCACAACCTCAAGGGGGGCACTGCATATCGACAGAATATTTTTGATCAGGAACAGTCGCGGAGACGAGGTAATATCCGCTAGTAATGCAACCGCAAAAGTGAGTGTTGACAACGACAGGCCAATCACGGTTAGGTATTGAAAATGCCAGCCATATGCTTGATTACTGTCAAATATAAAGTTTAGCGTTGTTTCCAATACCGAAACTAGACGGGCGCTTACGCATGGTTAGGATTTTCGTGCATGCTTCAAGAATGTCAGCAAGCTCTCAAAGTACCGTTTGGTATAGGGCCCATACTATTTGAATGACCACAAAAAGCTTGTAAGTCCGACCAACTGGAAAACAACCCGTCAGTGTCGAACAAAAATGACTAGTGAAAGGACCATACTTACATGAACCAAGGCTGACAAGCCCCGTGAAGGGCTCGGCATCCGCTGAAGCGGGTGCTTATCGACGAAAGATTTGGCCATATCGCGAAACAAGTTAGGACACAAGCGCTCTGAAGTCCTAGTCTAGTTAATATGTGGTTTAGAAAGAAACTCCTCTGAATATGCTACCAAAGCGCAGCTCAACGAACCAATGTGCATCCAGGGAACTGGAACGTTGGGCTCAAGGTACGACCACGTGACAGGCGGAACTTGTCGGGTTTCCGCGGAAACTTCCGGCTTCCCGCGGTATGCCGGTCCGGGGTAACGGATTATAACATAATCCGGCTGATTCATCGTTCCTTATCTCGGCTGGCCATGTGCTTCCCCACACTTTTGGTCTGCTCTCCAAAGGCAACCGTCTTTGTGACTTTCGTTGACCTTCGTTGTGAACCTGTGCTCCTTGGCTGTATAGTGAGGCCAGCTGGCTACTCAGTGGGTCAATTGATCATACTGAACAGGAACATATTCTGTTTGACGTCTTGTTTCATATCCGAAATCGGCAAGATCCGACACTGCCCTGGTTACTATCGGCTTTTCTTGCCTTCCCATTGCTGAAGGGCAGTGGGACTCGAACTGTTTCTGGCACATCTCCCTCCCATACCTCGATGTGCTTGTATACTAGGTGTGGGTGTCTGGTCGATTATCGCTTCATCGCTACTTGGGGTCAACCAGGATCGAAACGCAGAAAGCGTGCCAACTCTGACGTGCTTTCCGCGTAAGGAGCCTCGATTGGACTCATACGGATTTGAAAGACTGAAAGTGTATGGCAGCAGAATAGTACATAAGTGACTTTTGGCTATCTCGAGCCTCTGTTACCTTGAACTGTTGCCGTGTCCTCTTTACAGGCAAACGGTACTCGACCAGATACCCTCTGACGTGCAATGCCTCGTCCTAGAAGACCTGGTGCACCAGAACCAAAACGCCGAAGTCGTAAAGGATGTTGGTACGTTATCAAGATGTCAACCCAAGCTTTGCCAAGGCTAACAGTTGCACTAGGCCATGCAAAACACGCAAGGTAAAATGGTGAGAAGCACGATTCCTGCATTATATCCGTGTAGCTAATGATTAATTATGTAGTGGCGAGGAGAAACCAGCATGCCTTAATTGCCAACGACAAGGCGACCCTTGCGACTATAGTGTCCGTCTAAACTGGGGAGGAAGAACGAAACGCATGTCCATTGACTCGCCGAATTCACAATCTAGTGGATATGGAGCTGTAATTGGATTTTCGGACTCATTCGCTATCAACGATCTAAGCCCGGTTTCGTTCCCCACTCCAGCAAGCACCAACCCTACAGATGGAATTATCAACACTCATCTTAGGGAGTTGACTTCGCCGGGAGCAATATCTCCAAGTACACCAGCACCAGTGGGCATTTTCGAATCCCCCAGGCTCGGTTCAGAGTCAGAAGGAGTGACGTCGCCGGGCCAATTAGAGCCTCGGTTCTCCTCAACTTGGGCAGAACAATCTCCTCCCGTATCCTCGGCGCCTCTGTTGCAATATCAATTTGGACAGCAGAGTTTTGATAACCCATATCTGGGTTCGATGGATCAGACGTCCGGCATTGGATCACTCTCTGCCTTTGCGTTCCATACACACCCCGTGTCGCAGCCAATATCATATATGCGCCACCCCGTGGTTGCTTCCGATCACTGCTCAGATCCATCTATCTCCCACTCTCGTGATAAAGGACACCTTTCTCGAGGGACGCACGACGACCAGGGCATACAACCTGCCGCCGAATCTGGGACAGGGCAAGACGGATCCTCAAACAGCCCACAGGATACTGGCGGCCTGTCCTCCATAGTTTTCGATCAACACAGGTCGTCGATTGCTGGAAGTGATGCAACCTCGTCTCCCAGGCTCCACGAGACAATCAGCAACGTGGGCTCTATACATGCATCTCAGAATAAATTGACTACGGATCATCAGGTATCCGCAGGGACCAATCATGAAGTTGATCAAACATCCCACGAGTCTTCAATGGCCCGGAACAAATGGCAAACGTATCTGAACAGTGTAACCGACAATTATGGGTTGGACTCTGGGCGTCCAGATCAGGATCTAACTTTCAATAACGATCATGCCGCCATAGACATCAACTATGCGTTGGATTTGATCAATTCTCGATGGCGTAACGAGGAACCCCCACAGTCGAAAGCCTCTCAACCCGACCCTGAACCGCAGGTCCAATTTTGTAGCGGTTACTATGCTTCTCCAGTGCCCATCAATGTGCCCAGGTACTTGTCTCCGCTTCCATCCTCGCTGCTGGAAAACCCTATCAATTTGATGTACTTCCATCATTTCCTGAACCACACTGCGCGGATGCTTGTCCCGCACAACTGCGATAATAATCCGTTTATCTCGGTTTTGCCATCAAGTGAGTTGTACTGCTCTATGTTGTATTATCTTTCACACAGCTGACCAAACAGTGGCAATCGGTGATTCCAATCTCCTCAACTTGCTGCTTGCGTACTCCGCTAGTCATCGTGCTCGATACCTAGGCCACCCAGAGCCCGCCAACCGAATTGCCCATTGGGTCAGCAAGGTTTTCCCAGCTTTGCGTATGGCATTGGAGTCATCTAATGAAGACATCACTGACAGCCACCTGGCCACGGCCATTATGCTGTTGTCATTGAAGATCGTTTCTCCAGGGACATTTGAAGTGCCAATCACCTGGAAGAGTCACCTGAAGCTTGCTCGCGATCTATTCCTTGCACGGAGTGAGAGCATGGCGCAGCCTGGGAACAGGATTGGGGCCTTCTTCGCCCGCTGGTTGGGCTACCTCGATACGATGGGATCTTTGTCGTGTCGCCAAGCCGGTCCTCCACTAATGACATACCACTCCATCTTGATAGCCTGCTCCGCGCCCGACGGTCACGACGAGTTCGGTGTTGATTGCTTCACGGGATTCACTCCCCGCACTGGAGTATTTCTGATTCGTCTCGCACGACTGGTGCAGGAATGTGACAATCAACGCTTCGATGAAATGGGTAACTTCCGACATGACTGGCATGCATCTGCAGAAATGGTCCTGGAAGCACAATCCATACTCGGTGATATGGATGGGATCAGTGAACGTACTCATACTATCCCGGAACACCACCGTGGTATTGAGTCCGCGGACATGATGGCCATCGAGGAAGCCTTCCGGTTTGCCGGTCTCCTGCATCTCCATCGACGTGTGCTTGGGTCTCCACCTGATTCGTTTCCCGTGAAGGAGGTCTTATGCAAACTCATTGACGCTCTTGGACGCATGCGCCCTGGTGCAGCCACCGAGGTCTGCTCTTTGTTCCCGCTTTTCACCGCCGGTTGTGAATCTAGAGATTCAGTTCAAAGGGCTAAGCTTTTGGACCGGTTCTTCGTGTTGGAGAGCTCGGGCATGAAACAGGTGCGTCTATATTGGTCCGCGATTCGTCTCAAATGATTTACTAACACTTTATTAACTAGATTCAAAATGCACGTCAATTGATGCAACACTGCTGGGATAAGGATCTACCTTGGGTTGCCCTGGCTGGCGGTCAGTTCCTAGGTTAGATCAGAGCTTGTCGGTTTGAAACCTCAAAACTTGGGTGGTCCTGCCAGACTTGATTTACAGATCCTAAGTCCACACGACGTCTGGCAATGGTCTAAACTTATATAGTATGAAGATTAATGGTCCCCATCACCTTCTAAAGGGCGAGATATTGTGCGATGCCCCTTAAAAGGTTTGCCCTTTGGCGTGTCAGGTTCGTCCTTCTCTTCCTCTATATCCTCTCGCCTATCTCCAATCCCCATCTTCCAGATTTCCAGTACATACTATCCTCTGCTTGCTACTAAACAAAATCATCGAGTCCTCTTTATGACTAGCCAGCATTTTGCATTTCAATAGGCCAAAATTCCAAGTTGCACAGAACAATCCGTTCCAACCTATACATATATAGCTTCGTAGCTAATTCTAATATCATTAAGATCTGGATGGACTACAATCTTGCATGTTCAAGATTATCCACGACTCCGCAGCGGGGTGACGGTGATCCCCCGGCTTCTCCACGCCAAGACAGTCCAGCCGAGGCCGAGGCTCCAGTTTAGAAGGCTGTTGATTATTATTGAGCTGTTGAAGGATATAACCGAGAGATTTTATATAGGAGTGTGCAGTTAAACACATATCTACTTGAACCAAATCAATATACTACCCAACATCTATCATGATCTTCGATCCCAGCCCCATTGAGCTTCCATCTTCTTATGAAAAGGTCGAAACAACCGGCCATGTCGTCGTCTCCCACTACCCCCCAGGCACACCGGCAGTTACCCCCGTCGTCATCGTAACGCTGAATCGTCCTGCCAAACACAATGCGTTCACTCCGCAAATGGTTAGGGACTTCGAGAAGCTCTTCCCCATCTTCGATGTCGACGAACGCGTGAAAGTAGTCGTCCTGACAGGCGCGGGAAAGACGTTCTGCGCTGGTGCGGACCTTGAGATTGGTTTCGGCGTTGGTAAAGACAGGACGGCGGACCATCGTGACGGGTAAGAGGACGGCCATTGGATAGCCCACTGTATATACACTCTACATTCTCGCTAACAACCCCGAATCAGTGGTGGACGAGTCGCACTGGCCATCCATAGATGCCGCAAGCCAACAATTGTGGCAATGCAGGGCTCAGCCGTTGGGGTCGGGATGACCATGACTCTTCCAGCGATCATCCGGTACGAGTCGTATCCAGGGAATATATACATTCTCAGCTCGGGGCACACTTTCTAACATGCATATCCCTTATTTTTCTAGAATTGGCTATGAAAAGGGAAAATACGGCTTCGTCTTCGGCCGCCGCGGTATAGTTCTAGAATCTTGTTCCTCGTACTTCCTCCCCCGTCTCGTCGGCCACTCAAACGCCAGCTACCTCGTCAGTACGGGAGGAGTTTTCCCGCCTACATCTAAGCACTTTGGTGACCTTTTCAATGAAATCCTTGCCGACGCATCGCAGGTCCTGCCGCGCGCTCTCGAACTGGCTACTGAGATTGCCGAGAATGTAAGCCCAGCTTCGTCATACCTCAATCGCGCCCTTATGTGGCGCGATACTGGTTCGGCCGAAGCTGCTCATCTCATCGAGTCGCGGGTCATTAACCATATGTTTGGATCGGAGTAAGTGAAATCTACATGGTGAAGCTGATTGCATATGCTTACTATCAGACAGGGACCAGAAGGAAGGCGTTGCGGCGTTCTTTGAGAAGCGAAAGCCGAACTTCAAGGCTAATCTTGACGATAACCCGCCGCCGAGTGTGCCGTGGTGGACAGAGATTGATACTGGCCGGAGTCCTAAAGCAAAGGGGCCTTCGAAGCTGTAAATTCAAAGCTTGATATTGGAAGTAGTAATGATGATTGAGGATAGCAAGAACCGAAGGATGAAAGTCTTAACAAATGTCAGGAGAAATAGCTATGAATTGACCTGTTATCAAAGGTCATTCCCAATACATTGCAATGCCCCAGCTACCAAGACCGCTAATGATATTGTAACAAAATAAACACCGGCCCGGCCAAAAAAGAAAGTCACCAGATTTGGTTTTGAACGGAAGCTCCAAGAGATTCAACCATATTGACATGAACAAAAGAGAAATGCTCCAATATCACAACATAGAAAAGAGAGAAATGAAAGGAAAAATTACGCAATGAAGTTGCGGCGCTTGCGGTTGTAAGCCCTCTGGTCTTTCAGCCAGCTTCGGTAGCCTGCCACGCTGCCAATCTTCTCTCCGTAGTAATCAGGAACAGGGTTAGAAATAGAGTTGGTCGAAGGGTCGACGCGGAACCGGCGAATGCGATCAAAGAACTCCTTCTCTTTCTACACAACGGAAACAAAACACGTTAGCACAGACCAGACACAAATCGCCCACTCCTTTTCTTTCTCGGGTACTCACAGTATTGACAGACGGCTTGTACTTCCTGTACACAAGTCCCCAAACGCCATTTCCAAGAGCCGGTCCAAGAAGCCATCCGGCAGCACCGCATGCGGCGGTCGCCAATCCAAGGACAACAAACGGATCGAGACCCATGACCGTGGCGCCGAGATGCTCAAGGTCCTGACCGGACAGGACCTGTACACCGACGGTGGTGCTGACAGCGGAGCTGACAATTGAGGAGGCGAGCGAGTATCGGCGGCGGGAAGCACGGAGCTTGAAGAAGGAGTCCCAGTCGAGCTTGACTTCGTTGGCAGATGCGGTGGTCGAGTTTGCGCGCACAGCGATGGGTGATGGCGACGCAGCCTTGGCGTGTGGCCGGGAGTCTAGGTTCAGTGTTGCGGTGGCCGGGCGAGCTGTCGTGGAGCTAAGACGTGTGAGCTGCTTAGATGCCATCCGGGGAGTGGTCTGGTGGATGGGACGGAGGGCGCCGGCGAGCGAGGGCGCGGCAGGGTTTAGTCGGCCAAGGGACATGGCTGTGCGAATGGACATGCTGACGGAATTGGCGTTCATTTTGTAGAGGAGCTGGAATTGGTTTAATTGCAGATTCCAAGTCTTGCAGAGGTGAAGTGAGAATCGGAGCCTTAGAGCCCTGGAGGTGGAGACGTGTTATGTAAGCATAGCGGGCCCCCGGGGCCCATCACGATCTGATATGTTAGGGAATAAGTTGCACTTCGAATTAATTGGAAGTAGATGGAGACTATAATGAGCCAAGTGTATAAGAGAAATGGAGGATGAATATAAAGGGTTCTTCAAAACACAAAGAGCTATCTATACCCAGTTGAGGCCTGCTATCTCAAGTATTCTTAGGGGCAAATATCTAGTAGTGGATAGAAAGTGGAATCATCGCGATCATTGACCTGATGAGAGCAACAATGTGGCAAATCAGTTCCTCCCGTTCCGTTCTTTATTCAAACACAGTAACTACATGTACCTAGATATTTCCATCCTAGAGCTTTTCACAAATTTTCTGCATGTTCTGTGGTCAAAATTCGTCCAAGCCACATAGTTCGGATTCTATACAATCAGGAAGGGAGAATGGCCCCCAATCCCTCCAGCCCAATCACTGTCGACAAGTGATTTGCTCAGACATATGATCCTCCTATGAGCGCAGTAGGCTAGCTGCATTCCTTGGCTTCGAAAGGGCACGGCCAAAGGTCAGATGCCTTATTTTTCAGGCTCGATACCTGAAATGCCTGATTTCTGTCTGATTGTAGACTGCCAGAAAATTAAGATACCTAAATTACTATAATAAACTCTTAATAAGTAAGGTATAGCCTCTATCCTCTATACCTAGGTAGGTAGGCCTCTAGATTCTACCGGTTCTGCCGGACCACAACTTCTAATAAAGTTAGTATATAGGCACGTGATCTCGCACTACGAGTTAGTAGTAACTAGTTAAAGGTATATAACCTAAAGAGACTGCTAAAAAAGACCACTAAAAAGACATATAAAAAGACATCGGAGTAGACTACCTAAGAAGACCACTAAGAAGACTACGGCCGTATAAGCGGCCGACTATTTATTGGTATAGTAAAAAGGGAGGCGGTATATAAGGCGGTATATATGAATAAGGTCGGAGGTCCCACTATACCATAACTATATCATATAACGTATAGAGCGGTGATAAGAAGAGGTCTAAAATCAGGCATAAACCAGGCATTTAAGGAATCAAGCCAAAAAAAAATAAGGCATTTGACCTTTGGCCGTTATGCCCTTTCGCACTCGGCGGCATGGTAAGCCACTAGAAAGGATTGCGATCATCTCACAAACAATAAATTTATTGCGGAGAAGGAGAACTCACCAGTAGCAGAGCTCCTAGCCCATGCTACATCCACTTCGCCTAGGGGCCTTATAGAGCCTGTTTGCCCAAGAAGAGGCATCTATGAATAGATTGTCGGGCACTCGGAAACCAGGCCATTGGCCCATGCAGTCAATCACCTGCGAGTACGTACATATATGCACTCAACGAAGGATCACATCACGAATATTCAATGCCAATCAAGCGTCCAGTGTGCAAATCCATTCCTTCTTTGGATTCAGGCGCCTAAACTAGGAACAAGCAATTTACTTGATCAGCGATATATAAAAGTAGGGCTTTCCTAGTGGGATCACCATCTCTTCACACCCACGCCGAATAATTCACTCAACCCATTCATCCTAGCTCAATCATGAAGTTTATTTCTCTCTCCATCGCACTTTTCCTTTCTCTCTCTACCCTAGCGGCTGCGAGAGATTGTAAGGAAGGGGTTGCATGCAGCGAATCAGACCCGAGTCCGGCGAAATGCTGTCCCAGCAAATACGGAGTTTGCTTCAAAAACAAGGGCTATTGCAACTGTGGACCGGACTGCTGGCATTCGTAGGTAAGTGGCCAGACCTTGTGTGTGTTATGGAAGCTGTAACTGGATAGCGTGTCTCCAGCTTAGCATGATCTAAACTATGGAGCATGTGCAATCTTAGTCTCCGATGCCCAACGCCGGGGGTGACTTTGGCGGATATTGTGGATAGCGTATTTTGGCATTCTGTGGGTTAATGTAGACTTGTTGGTTTGACAAACTTGTCATCTTATACAAGTCCAGGTCCTCAAGCAAGTGGAATTTACCCCGTCGGTGCGAGCTACTAGCTGGACCGCACACGTTTCTAGCTTAGGCACTGCACACTTTTTGTTATTTGCTCAATAAATCATTGGGCTTTCCGTTTTTCCTTTTCGTACATGCGAATGTTTAAACCGTCTTATTGTTGATGTTCCGTCCGCAACACCTCAACTCTCTGCTCTGCTTGGCGTCAAAACTAGCCGTTTTCGGCACCCAATTTACCTTCACCTAGCGTTGTGGTGTAAACAGTAGTCTGTAGATCCCTATATCAAATTGTGGAGGGTTTCTTATTGGTTTAAAGGTCACTCCTCGTTATTATGACAAGGTATTAGGACCTCCTTATATATCCCTAATAATGAACTAGATTCTAGAGCTGGGCTCGATCTTCGCGGCATAGATCAGTTACCGCAGATGGGGTTTGTCTCGGAGTACATCGTACCAGACCGACTATTACTATTGGCATACTGGAAGGAATGTGATGAGAGAAAACGAATGTATAATTGAACTCTTAATGAGTAAAGAAATTGAACTAGGAAACAAGTCCGCGCGAAAACTTCCTCTGCCTTCACATTATCCAAACAGATGCCCGGAAATCAGGGCTCCGGCTCTCCAAGAGACGGCACCATCTTAGTAGTTGCAAACGCAGACGCTAAAACCAGTCAGTAAACCAATCAAGTCTGTTGACCCTAGAGGGAAGAGCGCTCACCTCTCATCGTTGCAGTGGCCACCGTGGTAACCCTGATCCTGGGCAATGCACTACAAAATTGTTAGAGACCCTGAAAATACAATGTGGTTTGTCAAGCTAAAGAAGACATACAGAAGCGCTGCAAGCAGCATTACCGCCACCAAAGTAGTCGCCGACCTGGCAAGAGAGGCGGGCCTGGAGCTTCTCGGAGGGAGCAGCGATGGCAATAGAGCCGAAGAGGGCAACGGCGCCGAGGAAGACGGTAGAGAACTGCATTTTGATGTGGGTTGAAAGACGGAGGTCTTGAAAAGTTGAGATTTGAAGTAGATTCGGATTGGAATTGGACGAGTTGTTGGTGAAAAGAGTAGAGAACAGCGGGCGAGAGGAGGCTATTTATGCTCGAGATTTAGAATATCTTGTTCATAAGAATGAGTTCTATCTTTGGAATCGGTCTCTATCCTCTCGAGGTCTTCTCGTGTTCGCGGGTGAGTATCATTCCTTTACGGCCTCAGCCTCTGCAGTAAAAAGTATAGATCGGCAGGAGACACGAAGTATACGATGCCGATCGGACATATACGTTCGTTTTTCCGGCGATGACCTCGTGTTCATAGGTAATTATCATCCCTTTGCATCCTCACTCTTTCCAGTAAAAAGTATAGATCAGCAACAGTCACCAAGTATACGATGTCGATTGGACAACTACTTCCGTGTTCCGGCAGACAACGGAACATCTCGTCTGCAGCTTAACTACACAAGTGTGTCTCAGAAGCATCACCACCCCTTGGAGATACCATTGTCACCACCAATCACCTTCAGATGCTCGTGAATTGCAACCCGAAATGGCAAAAAAGGCAGAGACGAAGATCTGGGGTTGAAGGTATAAATATTCAACATATGCGCCATCCAACGAGATGACCGGCATGATTGGACTGCGCGACTGAGGATCTCCATAGATCCACAGTGGCTTGTATGTACGAGGCCTACTATTCGTCCAGTTTTGACTTCTCAACGACGATGTAACTGTAAGCCTTGGCGCGCTAAGCGCCAAGATCATATATCACTTTTCCTAGCTGATTCAAGGAGATGAGGGTTCTTCCCCGGCCTCTCAAGTTGCTTAAATTCCCCCTAATCAGAAACTGATTGCACAACTGCCTTTCCTATGGTCTTGTCCCTTTCTTCAACATTCCATACACATTTTAAGGCTCATACACTTCAGAAGTACCTCAGCTGCGGGGTATACAACATATCAACAACGTAGGAGCATGGCCAATACTCGAGTCAGCTTGGAAGGCACTCAATTACCCTGGTCTTCTGGCCGTGAACATCCAAATTTTCGTTTCGATTTTACTTTCCCAGAATGGCCGATGTCATTCTTTTTTATTTTTTTTTTATTTTTTTTTTTGTCACAGAACACGATTTGCCACAGAATACCAAACAATGCAAGGGCTGGGCTGGGAATGTGCGGGCACAAGTACGGAGTACCTTGGAGTCAGCTATATCATACAAGGCAAACGCCAGTGGGGTGCGTCAACAGATGCCCTACTTCTTCCTGGTCATCTAAGCTAATAGATTGGGCCGGTTTGATGTCTTTTTGATCAATGTAAAGCCCGAGGATATGGCAAAAATACTTGTTAGGGAATATACGGATTGATATAGTGGGAATAGCTTTATCTTTCCTATTTTAAAGGGTACTACCATACTCGTATAGCTGTAGTGTCTTCTTTGGTGTATTCTTTAGTGTCTGCTCTGGATGGTCGTATTTGGTTGTCTTCTTCCCCATCATACTCCGTAGTGTTGTAGCGGGTTATTGAACCTCACCCATGTACCTAGAACTTCACAGGAAATATACCGTGTATAGAGGACATGTTTCTATTGGTAACCTAAGCGATTAACTTTAACGGTTGTAGTGAGGATAACAAACTTAATATGTGAAGAAATGGAGATTCTTAATAAAGAGCATAGGAGATGTATACTATAAAAAAAAGTATAATATGAAATGTCTAATCTCTATATAGAAATGAGCCTATATTCACATGGAATCATTCCATGTGTCCGATTCTTGACGTGCTTTTTCGCTGTTGTCGTCGATCTCGATTAATTTTGACACACCACCATCGAGAACGAACTGATGATCCCTTTTCGATATCTATATGTAGTATCTAGGGAGATATTTTTGGTCTTTTCTGAGTTCTGTTGCGAAACGTCGGTCAAAAAGTTTCAGTACCATATCACCGCCAAAGAAGAGGACGCTAGTCGAACAACCATTACAGACGAAAAGGGTGAACGGTCCAAAGACATGCATGATTTCGGCAGCTGTTGTTTGTTCATATGGTGTCTCCAGCTGTTAATTTTAGTATTTCCGACTATACAAGGCGATCTATATAATCAGTCCGTCTCTACCTATGTAGGTAAAAAGGTGGGGTACTCACTCAATTCCTGGCTCCATGATTAGGAGTATCTCGACTTGAGCTCAAGAATATTGAATATAGAACCTAGAATATGAGATAGAAGATAGACATGAGATATTGAGTAGAGATAAGAATTTTATATATATATATACTGTCCCGACATAGTCCCATTGGCCAAGAAAAAAAAAAGTCTGTCGTCATTTGGCGAATTTGCGAATTTCTCCCCACAGCTTCCTTCCCCCGAGTCCAAACCCCCGAGTTTCCCCAACTCACCAATCTTAACCTCTTACCATCTCCACCATGTCAAGAAACATCTCCTACGGCCGCGGAGGCGCAGGTAAATGGCGCCCCCTATCTCTCAACGCGCCACAATCCACTAACTATACAGGCAACATAACCCGGCAACACAGCGCGCCCACACCCAAAGACCTCGTCACACCAACAATCAAGCAAGAAGTCTACACAACAGGCCGCGGCGGCTCAGGAAATATGATGCACAACGATCCCGAGCGACCACAACTTGCGCGCGAGTTGCAAGACGTCGAGTCACCGCCCCTGCGCGCCCAGCAGATCCCCCACCACACAGGCCGAGGTATGTTCTGGCCATAACATATACGCGGATGGAACACTGGGATGTTTCGCGAGGTTTTTGAAGCGGCCGCTAACGGGTGTGCTATTTTTCACAGGCGGCGCGGCAAACGCTTACATCCCTACGCCTGAAGAGGAAGAGCGCGAGAAGAAGATCCATGAGCAGGAGGCGGAGCTCATTCGCGTGCGCACGCAATCTAAGGATCGTGTGAAGGAGATTGAACAGGAGAGACAGGAGTTGCGGAAGGAGTCGCCTTCTTCTTCTTAGGAGGGTTATTGGGTGTAGAGTTGGTTTGCGATTGATTCGTTCGTTGAGAGGGGCTCGATGAAGGCTGATCTTCGATCTGGAATTGATTGAGGAGATTTGCTTTTCTTCGGCTGCGGTGTCGATCCAGGAAGGGGTGATTGTCCTAGCAGAAACGAATCAGATATCACTGCGGGCAGTGCTGCTTCGATGCGAGGGTCTTCCTTCTTCCCCGTTGAGTTATTGGTCGGACTTACGGGTTTGTGGTATTTGCTTTTCTTTTATCTTTGGGGGTTCTCCAATTGGCATTCCCGGCTTTACATACTCGGGAATTGCTTCACCTGGAATACCGGAAAGGAACGGCGCTTAGGATACATTTGGGCGGGGTCGTGTTTTTCTATTGACATACGCTTTGATGTGTATTGCAATCATCTGTGTTTCCCGGAATTGTTTCCTAAACACGGAGAAATGATATACTCCCATGACAAGCGATCCTTGTCTCAATTGAAGAAACTATGATATGTACAATCCAATGTCTATGCTAATTACACGCTTCATGTCTCATTAGATGCATCGCTCACGCCGAAGCCACTGGAAAAAGGGCAAGCAAATAAGAATGCAAACTCGCCATCAACAGACAAGCGGGGATACCACTCGCACTCGCGCCTCAGTCCTCGGAAGGAAACACCCCGTCGCATCAATCGGCCAATTAATAAGATCTTGCCACTCCGGGTCAAGAATTTCCCCAATCTCCTGCAAAATCCTGTTCCCCCAATCGCCCATCCACCATGAGTCCCTAAGATGATGCAGAATAACCGCATAATGTGCCAGAACAACAAGCGCAAAGGGCCGGCGTGCCTCGAGCAGTTCTAAAAACTCCGCAGGGATACGGAAACTCCATGAAAACGCAAACACCTTCGGCTCGCCGCCCTTCATCAGCTGCTCGAGCGAGTGGCTGAGATGTGCAATAGCCGATTCGTACAGATCTGTCTGGTGCGTCGGGTCCCGCATAGCCTCTATGTCGTTCTGTCGCTGTAGCGAGAGAACCACCAGCCGCCACATGTCCGGCATTGTTGGGGGCGGGTCTTCGGGGTGGAAGAGCGGGTTCAGCTCGCTCGCTGTGATCCGTTCCATCGAGGTCACCAGGATGTTGACTAGCCACCGGGTGAGTTGGAATACCTCGAAGAACTCGTCCAGCACGTCGGGCTGCTCTTCGTCCGAGTTGGTTTCGCTGTCGATTTGGCAGAAGGCGAAGGTGAATACGATCATTATGCAACACAGCGCGAAGGTCGCTTGACTTTCTGGTTCCGGTGTGTCTTCGTCACTCTCGATGCGGAGGCCTGCTAGCGCCTGTGCTTGGTACATGCGTGCTGTTTCAAGATATCGCCAGCGTCCGGAAGATGTGCTTGTTGAGGCGAGGTGCAGCGCTGAGAGGGCTAGGATACCGTGTCGAAGGGCTGGGTAGCGGAGAGAGAGCTGGGGGATGGTTGTTTGCCATATTCGTTCGGAGGTAGGATCCCCTGCCATGGATTTGTAGGTTGCTGTGCACCAGTGCATCATCAATTCGAGGTCTTTCAGGTGAAGGGTTTCTTCGATGTGGGTTGAGAGGCATGTTGGTGGGTGCTCTTGTCGGAGTTGGGGATTTGACTGCGAGGGCGAGGACTCTGTCATGGCTGGAGATGATGGCGAAGTGCTGATTGAGGGGATGAAAGAGCCGTGCTTCTTGTCTAGCCGGGTCAATCGGGGTCGAGGCGGATACTGGCGGAGCATATTGCGATCCAGGCAATGCAGACAAGTTGAACTCTGCTCCTTGTACTGTGAGGGTTGTGTTAGTGGACATGTGCGAAGATGGTAGGATTCAAAGAGGAAGGTGCAAATGGGGCAAATGGGACTGAACCCTCCAGTCTCGTTATCAATGGAAAGCTTTGAAATGAGGGCCCAGAAGCCCTAAGCAGGGGATATCATACTCTAACGCGTCGGTCACTTTGCATAGACGCCTGGCGTCGCTTATTTGACCAGGAAGGTGTTTCGCATGATTGCATTGTAGAGTGGGAGAGACACAGAATGTTTATTTGATTCGGAGGTTGCAGTGGACTTGAAATCATCCCTCCAGATATCACCCGAAGGAGAAGAAGGATTGATATCATGAAAAAGTCATCTCAGTCATAGGCCCAAGCGGTTAATATTTTGATATGTCCATTTTCATTGAATCGGCATTTCATAGCACTAAAGAGGTAAGAGTGGCGTTGTGTCCCAAATCGGTAAATGCAGGATGGCTCGTGCTTCAAATGACATAATCCAGTACCCACCCCGGCGGGGCCGCCGTGTTCGCGATATGTACCTAACTACGTTGATGGCGATGTTTTTTTCTTTCTTTCCATCCTAACTTTACTTAATGCTTGATTGAAGCAGCTCTTTAAGTATTTCAATGAGGTATCCTTATTGTGAATCCAAACCTCGAAACTTCCGATATCCTCGTATTCCAAACCATATTTACAAAGCAAAACGGTAACTCGGATGTGTTAATGCAGATGAAAATGCATACCCAATTCGAACAGAACTAATGAGAGAAATGCGCGGGACTCTATCCTAGGAGAGTATAAGCACAAGCTAGGTCCACTAGGAACATTCCAATACAGAAAACTAAACGAAAAAAGCACTCCAGTTGAGGATAACCCCCACCAGCCCCTATAGAAGAGTCCACACTAGATCCCTTTTAGGATTAGCAAGATGGGGCCGGCCAAGTCTATTCGGAATAAGTTTCAGTCGACGAGCGATGCTTTTTCCCGATCGGGGAAGACGCGCTTGCAACCCCTGTTGCACTTATGCATAGGTGGACACATCTCGGGTACATATCTTTATCCTAGCCCGTGATCTCTCCATGCCCTAAGCTCCTTTTCGATTAGCACAGTTTCGCCTTCTCCGGAGAAGCCATGTGTTTTCTTATTTGGGAATGCCAGATTGGTTATCGCAAGTCGGTTTCATCTAAGTTTTTACCCGTCAGCTCGGACGAATCCCGCCACATCTCCGCAATGTCCGCCTCTAAGGCTCTTTGGGGACTTTGAATTCCGAATGGAAGAAAAACGTTGTAAGCCTAGATTATAGTAAATGGTCAGCTTTGCTTTCCTTTAACTAATTTCAGTCAATGGAGCCCGGGAATCCTTCCGAGACACATCAAAGAACTTAGCCTCTCATCCCCCGGTTGTTAGCTCGCACGCAATCTGTCCTGTCAGGCTGGCTTGCGATCCACACAGCCGTAGAGCATTCTCTTTGTCTGAGTCTTTAGGGCCAACCCTTATTTGACCGGGGTTCGCTTTAGCGCCGTTTAGGTACCTAATTAACAACTAATTAACAAATGGCGTGCTTGGTACTCCGTAGTCATGTTGACCACCCGGGCAAGCCCCGTGGACTCGGACATGCAGGGCAACGCATGACTTGCTCGCTTAGACCGACTTTTGGGGCTGTTCAACTCCGCCTTGGCTTTTGTGGGTATGGAATTCCCCGGATTCAGGCTAGTTGTGCGTGGTGGGTCTATTCTGGCCGGGTTTACTCCGTATAAAGAGGGCAGTTATTATGCCTCATATTAATAGCCCTGGAGGTCATCTGTAGTGTTTAACAGTTGACCACCCAATTTATTTAACCCCCGCCTTTCGAAAGGCTGATAACTTCACTTCGCCACTAAGCACATTCTCACTGCGCAGGATGGCGTCGACGCTAGGATGTGAAGCGCGCCACCTCATTGGTATTCTAGATCTGACCGATGTAATGCCACGTCGAAGCTTATGTCGTGTTAGTCCTTTTGGGGAAATTGCGCGAGGTCAGTACGGGGAACAGCGAGATCAAGCGGCAATAGTACAGAGAAAGCGCCTCGCCATGTGCTTTGTAGGCGGAAAAGGATACCGCCAAGCCAGATTTACTGGTCGGCAACATTCTGAAGCTTTGGCTAGTTGGATAGGCTAGATCTAGGGCATTATTAATACACCGGCAACCTAGGCCGATGAGAACAAGGATGTGGGGTGGTGTGGTGTGTTTGGTGGGAATAGTGCATTAGAACAAGGGTCCAGTTGGTGACTCCGACGGACAGTTCGATATCTCCGTTTTAAGGGTTGATTGTCTGATCGCTTACGCTTGCTTTGATCGCTTGGGCTTGCTGTGATGTGGACTGCCTCGGGATTGTGTGGTGCCAATGCCGAGTTCCGCATATAATCCGAGCCCTGTGATAATGCATCTTTGTGGGATTTCCGGTGTCTGAGAGTCCGATGATTACGATTTGGTTACCTGTCAAGATAAGAAGGGTGACCACTCACTTGCTTGTCTCTGCGTTGCGAGCGGGGCACAGACACAGGTTTTGCTCCCCGGTCCGAGGGTTCAAGAGACATCGATGCTTGTGATATTAACAGCGCCACTTGATACGTTTCGTGTTGCAGGATAAGAAAGTGTAAGTAATGGCGTTCAGTGCACCCTCCTGCCCAAGTTTGTACTAAGCGGCATTTGGTTTGCACACCGAAGTTGGGCTGGAGACCGATAGATTGAAGTTTGGTGGCGATTTGGCCAGCAGGCACATTTTCGACATCCTTGGCTCTCTTCAACACACAAATGACTTTTTCGACGGCGCGTATATCGGTGTCATTTTTAGTGGAATACATGCCCGGGTCTTCACCACTGAGAATGGTAATCCGGAGGGTGCATTTTCTGATACACTGCACACCATGAAGACAAATTGCTGTTGGTGCCACCTTGGACCTTGACTCGAGAAGTGCAAACCCATCTGGGGGCAGACAGGTGTAAAAGCAACCTAAGCGGAGATTAAACTGCCATTTCAACTTCTCCAGGGCTCTCCCAAATAAGTTATGTTACCATCATCGACCAAATCATCTGAAGCGTACAGTACGAAGTCTGGTTTTGTGGCTGGTATCTTATTTTAGAGAGAAACGCCGATGTGAGGAACCTGTTGAAACACTGCACTGAACCAATACAGTTCACTTGGTCGCCGAAGCCATAGTTCCACACTGTTTGAGGAATCAGAGAAAAACATATAAGGTAGTGTAGCCCGGCCAGCTCATGCCGTAGTGGTTGCCGATGTGCGATTGGCCGTGTAACACAATTGGGCTGAGACCTCCCGCGCCGGCGCGATCGACTTAAAAAAAGATACCTCGGGGAACTCGTATGACTTAGCCCTAGTATCATGGTGTCCATCTCAGGAGATCACTCGACGGTGACCCTTCAGAGCGCCTCGATCGGGAAGGGCGTCAGGTTGGGCTTGGCATCGACGATAGATCATACGCTCCAGATAATGTACAAGGTTAAAGACGCTGCTGCCAATGCAAATGCAAATAGCAATACAACGTCCTCACGAATCTCAAAGCCGCCAAGGCAGAATGACTCCGAAACATAGGTCTATTAGCGGAAAGAGTACGACTGCCCAGCAACATACGCACCGCTCGGCTCTACCCAATACCGATCGAGATGGGCACCGAGTTGAGCCCGTTAACAAAATAAACATGCAATTCACCGAAGTCCACACGCAGGGCCATCAACCGTAGCCACCCCAAGGGATCGTCAATTTGTTTAGCCCCAGCCAAGGCCACCATGGAGCGCCACGCCCACTTCTTTGCGAACGGATAGTTAGAAGCCAGCCGTGGTGCTATAGGCATAGGCTAGGATGAGTATGTTGTCCCTCTCCCCTATAGGTATTTCTTCGCCGAGCAAAGGCTGGCCTGTGGTTTTAAGACAGCTTGTGCCAATTTTGTGCACGGTGTACTTCTTGGTGTAGGTACCGTTGCCAGTGTCCTCGAGGACGGGTCGAGGAGCAGCTTGATGCAGTGCGAGGGCTCGTAAAATGGGGAATGTTGCCAAAGTAGCGCCCACCTTTGTTGGGTGACAAAAACGTGGGTGTTGTTAGTGCCAAGTGATTGGATTAGGATTGTTACCTCAGTTCCGCCATAAAACTAGTGGTCATGAATGTTGACTGGTCCAAACTATCAAGAGTGTTGGATTCTTCGCGCATTTGACTGACCGCAAAGGTTACTGTGACTTTTTTTTTGTGGTTGTCCGAGGTCATGCGCGTATCCAACCAGGCAAGTCAAGGGCCACTTGGCGTGCGAACCGGTCAGAAATCGCCATTCGCGACAAAGCTCTGAGACACCGAGGCTGACGGGCGGGCTGTGGAGAGGGAACCCCCCAGCTGGGAGCGGGTGGCGTAGAGGGCGCTGCCCCACAACGCCCAGCCATTTGCATTCTTCAAGTAATTGAGCGCATCAACGCCTCTGATCTGGAAAACGCCCGTCGCATCTTTCGAAGAGTAGCCCCAGCTGATATCGATTGCATAATCGATATCGGGGTACATCTGAACTGAGCTCGAGTCGTCTGCAGCGCTGTCACGGCGAGGTAAAAGGATGGCAACGATTGACGCAAGTATATTTTTGGGGCGAGACCGGAGAAGAAATCGACGGTAAAAAGTCCGGGACTTGACTCCGACCGTAAAGTTGGAGGTGGAGATGGAGGAAGCTTTGGTGGTGGACAAGGTTGGTACCCCGTGGACTCAGGGGTAGTAGTAAATTATACGCGACATCCACACGAGCAGTGACGGATCAAATCAGACCATTGCCTGCTCAGAATTGGGCTTTGTTGGTAAGTTATCCGACTTTCAATTGGTCAACCTTGGAATAGATTCTGGGGATAATCAGCAGAGAGATATGGACTTCGCCGTAAGGAACTCCGGTTTGATTGGGTGTTGGAGAGTTTGAGATAATCAGACATGTTCACATCTATGGATATGTAGAATGCCATATGGTTTCCGGGGCAAATACCTATCGCAATTCCTCATGAGGAACTCACATAACCCCCAGGACTAATAATGTCTCTGTAATTATGTATTAATAAATATGTACACTTCTCTAATAGAGATTCTACGTCTTTTGTTCTATCTTTTTTTTCCATAGACCCCGGAACAGTATTTCACCCCTATATGTACATAGTTAAGTAGTTTCTGTATCACTAGTGATACATCCAATCTAATAGATTCACCAAACAACCGGGACCTGTCATCCTCATGGCTACTGTAAGGGGGTACAGGGCTGGTCCCAGGTGCAATAAGTTGGTAATAAATTCCTGTTCTGTATATTAGTAGTTCTGGGTGATACTACATAACTATGTATTTATGTATTTTGTACTTTATGTATATTATACGGAATACCATTGTATTAAGAAAAGAATCTTTTACATATCCTCCAGGGCTTAGGTAGGTAAAATATCGTATATGTAATCTCGTTCAGATGAAAATTTCACCGTTTGCGGGTGAAATGAACGAATGCGGACTCCCGGACTCCATCGGACACTCAGAGCCTCCCCAATTTCATTTCATTCGTCTCTCCAAAACCCGATGGTTTGGGTCCAGGTTCCTGCAGACTTTTGTATCCTCTAGGGCTCTTTTTTTTTTTACTTTTTTTACTTTTTTTTCCTTTTTACCTTCTCTCTCTCTCTCTCTCTAATTAATTTACCTTACTTAGGTACTTAGGTAGGTGATCTCCTCTGTGATCCGTGGAAGCCTCAGCCAATCTCCCGCACTTTGACATCATCGTGCGGTTGACCCAAGAAAAGTCTTCAGAAGAAGATGATGCTAATATATTCTTAGAAGTATTCAGCACTGATATCGCCACTCGAGCTCATTCTACGGTTCGCGAATAAAACTCACCCCTTTCGCTTCACTTTTCTGCCCCTATCGCATCGAATCGCTTCAAAGTCGTTTTAGACTGATCGGCTCGGATCAGTTTCAATACATTCAAAGGGCCTGCTTGTTCGCTGTGCCCGACGTTTCTTTAGCCCCGGAAAAGTCGATGCTCCAAGTGTGACGTCTGAACATCC
>PKQL01000394.1:0-26532 GCA_002916455.1 Penicillium sp. CF05
CCTGTGGACCCGCATATGGCATATTTATCATCAACGCTCACAACTCGAAACGGAGAAATTCCGTGTCAATGGCTGCCCTCAGCCGCGCATCGTAGTTAATTCTATCTTTCCTGTTGCTTGGTAGCCCTAACAACACACCACAAAAGGACTTACAATGCCGTGGTAATATCTCTAGTAAGGCATCTTGATCAGGAGCAGATTTTGATAAAACGGGGGTGGGCCTGCTTCTAAAATACCAAAAAAAGACCTGTCGAACTAGCTAATGCTTTCTTGGAAAGCCTAGATGCAAGTGGGGGGAGGATCTAATCGGAGCGCCAATAACACCCGGTTATTCACCCGAAAGCGACATTCGTATGTTCCAGGTTGATGATCATGGATCATGGAGGGAGACCCAAAATATTACTGGCCACTGCCACATCCTTGCTATGGTGTCAATTTTATCGAGTGCCGCCAACTACCTGATGGGTGGCCTCCGGCGTTAAGCGCCCATAGTATGTGGAAGAAATGTTGTGAGAGGCCAGTGCGAAAAATCGAGAATATAAATATAGCGCCTTACTCCTGGGAACTAGAACCTACTCGTAATAAAAGCCCACCAACGTCAAAAAAAAATATTACATCATTTGAACACCATGCCTAAGAAACGCCCCCAGCCATCGACCCCACCAGATCTTCCAACTCCACCAACTGGCGCGGAAAAGAGAGCATACTACACCGCTGGTGCCGCAGTCTGGTACTGTCGTGAGGGTAGTAGGTCACATTGATATCTTGGGTCTAAAGTGAGACATCAACTAAGCTATCGCAGAGACTGAATGGCGCGAAGGCACAATTGATTTAAGTACATCAAGCACCATATTGCAAACGGTATATCCCCCCGAACAATGTTTGATGTGCAATCTAATTTGGAGAAGGTGAAAGATGATGAGACCGGTGATCTGTGGGAGGTCCCAGTTGAGCGCATTCGCTTGAGATGTTGATGTGATGTTGATGTCTGGTGTAGACTCGTCAAGACATGTCTTCCCAGTCCTGCACAAATTGTTGAATCCACTTCCATAACTTGGGAGAAGCGACAAACATATCTTTCCGAAGTCTCGGCGAATGATTGACGGTAAACCGTGTTTTCCATTCGGACATGAGTGTCAGCTTCTTAGCTATTGTCTCTCTGAGATCCTTGTTTCGAAAATAATCTTTTTCATCCTTTTGAATTTTCGAAAGTGGCTGATCCTCCTGTTGAACTTCGTTATAAAGCCGGATGTAGTGAGGCGAACTCCACTGTCGTAAGAAGTAATGGCCTAGGTCCTGTTCAGGCCCATGAGCAAAGTGCCAGACTGTAGCAAAGAGAGTGTAATCACTAATCGAGTCTAGGTTGAGGAGCCGGCTCAATGTCCAGGAGACTTGGCTCCGCTCCAGGGAATCGTGATATCTGTGGATTGACGTCTCTTCCATCGATCTGGGCATAGCAGAGATGAAGCCATCTATAAAAGGTATATATAACTCCGAACTAATTTCGTCGCGGTATTGTGGCAGTCCTGGTGTGGTTAAAAGCATTGATTCAGGAATGGATGAAGCAAATGCCCAGTCGATGATACAGGTGATGTTATAATCATCATCAACATATATGTTATTGACACTCAGATCAGGGTGGCATAACGGAAAAGTCTTTGAATTGACAGTTGGGAGTTCGAGTTTCCGTACAATGTCGCGGAGAGCGTCGCCTGCGATGATATAATCCAGTCTGTTGTCCGATGAGTCGGTCTTGCCTCCAACGGTCACAAAATCGTTCCATAGGTTCACAGCGCTCTCATATTGTATGCTGGATTGATAGTCGTCCCGTGAAGGAACGGGAGCCACAAAGCAATGATGTGACAACTGCAGAATTTCTGCATGCTCTAAGAACGCAGAAACAAGGCTGTCATAGAACTTTGCCTCGGAAGTGAAAGGCCCTCGTGGGATCTCCAAAGAATATCGTCCATGTAACATGTGACCACGTGAGAGACATTCCTTGATTTCAAAGAATTCGTCTTCAAAGAGTGAGCCTATCTTATCGAATCGCAACTGCGAAAGCTTCCAAGTAATACCACCTAACTGGGAGAGAATTTTTGCTTTGCTGGGAGTCTCTAGGTCAGGTTGAGGAGAACCGGCTGACCTCCAAAATTTTGACAGTGGCCTGCCAGGCGCCTCACTCATAAAAATGTATGGAATACCGATGTCATTATCGGACGAAGCACTGTGATATATTAGGACTAGAATATTGCGGTCTGGGAGATTTCGTTACCTATAGTCGTATACTTCTGGAACTGGGATATCGCTATGAGCTCTGAGGTATCGGAGCGTGGCAGCTTCACTTGCCAGTAGCTTTATACCCATTTCCATTGGCATAAACGTTCTAGGGTGTGGAGATCTAAAGACCCATCGTACCCTATCTTCAAACGAAACAAAGATAGCCCAGTTGAAACTTCCCGAGGCAGGACGTTGGTCCGGGTCACAAGCACATGAAACACCCTGCCGCAGCGTGCTCGCTTGACGGCACAGAGCTTGAAGGTCAAAATCGGCGTAAGTGAATATGTCGGGTTTCGGATTTGTGAACATTTCGACGGAATAAATTCGGGAAGGGAAGGAAAATGGGGGTCAAAAAGGATATAGGTTTGTTGTTGCAGGTCAAAAGAGTTCCAGGGATGGATGGTTTAGTCTCACTTCAAATGATCTACCCTTAAAAGCGGTGAGAGCCAGATCATCTGGAAAGTGTCTCAAAGTTACAATTTCAGTACGTCCCAACCCCGAAATTTGTGAGGGGGTTGAAAACATGTGACAAACTCCCGACCCGCACGCCAGAACGTCTTCAAAGTTGTTTTCCATTGGGGCGTCATCGCGACATGTTTTTGCTTAGTAGAATGCCGACCGATAAGATTGAGTGGATGGCAGGGAGGGTTAATTACTGGAAAGCGCAACTTAGTGGCTTATCTTGCTCTTCGGGTCAGCTAGAGAAAGCACTGTCTATGCAGCTGGTGCACGCCGAGTAATATGGGGGGAATTATTCAAGCCAGATATTGCATATTCATGTTAGTGAAGGCTTGGTCTTATTTAAACAACGAAATGGACACATCATTTATCTTAACCAGGTTATCGAAATTCACAAAATGGATTCCGAGCTGATATTTCAACTGACTGCGTCGACAATAGCATCAATTTGCTGCGGAGCAAGTCTTGCTTTCTGGCTCCTGTCGATCAAGGCTATGAGCTTGCGAAGACTGAGCAAGGAACCACTGATCTCCAGTCAAGCTGTTATAGGTGGTTTCGTCTTCCTGGGATGAATCGCTTCCATTCTGCTAGCGTTTTTGCAAGTAAACCCAAAGGACGGCAGGTTGCTCACTTCGCTGAACCCAATTTCCTCTCTAACCGTATATCAGATCAGTCTTGGCCGATATTACGGTAGGAAATCAGCAGTGTACTTTTGCTCATTTTAAATGAAGTGAGTATAGTGAAATAGGAGAGCGACACTAACCTCTTCTAGTATCTCTAAACGCAAGCTCTACATATAGCGCAGAGGATATATTTGCCGCTCCTAAGCTATCAAAGCAGTTACTTGGCACTTTATTAGTTTTCTTATAGTATACTTTCGATTTTATTATAGCCTAGCCGGTGTCTACATTTTATTGAGAAGACCTTTATTATCTTGCCTGGCCATTGGCAGTTGGTGAATAGATTAATCTCTATCTGCTATCTATTCATGTCACTCCCAGATTGACAATTTTCCATCTGCTCCCACATCACCTTATTGATGTTGTTGTGCACACGAGGTCGACTGTACAGTAGGTAGGTAGATAGTTAGACTTCATTTACCCAGGCTCAGTGCACCACTTGCTGGTCCTTAGAGCCTCGCCGGGGCCTTTCGTGGCCTAAATACCGTTTGTGTTGCCAAGCTGCCTTTTTGGCGCACGAGTTCGAATTCCGCAACACGAACCCACAGCATAATGACATTATTCTTCCCACTTCCCCCTAGTGCACAGCCATCAATTTCGCAGGTTACCTGCTCCTTTATTTAATCTCCCCAAAAACTTCCATTTTATGTTCTAATCGCTATGGTCTTCCATGGAGAGATCACTGTCATCCTCGGGGCCACTGGAGTCATCAACAACAGGGAAAAGTATGGTGTTCCGTTCGTCATGCCACCTTACCATCGCTAAAATATGGCATAGCGCGGACTTTCTTCCCCCAGGCGACTGAAGGTTAAACCATTTAGTGCTGTGCATGTAGATAAACGTGTCTCTATTTTCGTCATCGACCAGGGTCTTCTGTGTCATCTCGCTTGCAGCATCGACGTATTCACCATAATGAGAGCCGAATTTGAAATGAATGAAACGCAGAAAAGTATTCGTCGCTGCGAGGAGGAATACACTGCAGATGGAAGCCCACGTCAACAACTGCAAAAGAAGAGCAAAGTAATGCCAAAAACCCAATGGTAGATTTACTCTTGGCCCAGGAACTCTCGGTTTGCTCGCCATGATATCACCGCTTCGCCAAGGTACTGAGCCAGTGTTTCATTTGACACTACTGGCTTATGTTCTCCTGTCCACTCGTCAAAGTGGATATATTTAAATGCCCTCTTCGCCTCAATGAGGGCCAAGTATGGGTGTCCCATCATCCAACCGTGGGCGTGCCGATCCATCCTGCAAATCCCACCATCATCTTCAGCGCCAACATCATGAATCCCAGCAACGCGGATCGTGGCTTTTAGGCGTTCGACCCGCGGTCGTACCTCTCGGTCTCCATCATCCTGTAATAGACAGAGGTTCAAAGCGAATTGAAGAAAAGACATCAAGAAGTGCACGGTGACTTCCTCGGGATTACTTCGCCGAGCGTCATGCTCATCCTCGTCAAGGTCGTCAAGGTCAACCTCAAATTCGGATGAAGTGAGGTTCACGGGAGAGGAGGACCCCGGAATGGCAGATGTGGAATCAACATAATCGTCTATTTGTAGAGGTCGTCTTTCGCGCTGAGGGTATAACCGTGACTCGGTAACGATTTGAGAGCGGGTTACTCGTGCGAGTTCGACCCAAAAAAAACCACCTGGTAGGCGTAGAAGCTCAGAGTCCGTGCTTTTCGGAAAGTCAATTGGACAATCTGATGTGAGAAGTTTCGTCCAATAATGGTCAACAGTATGCGAACTCCGTCTTTCAGTATTACACAGTGGGCAGTGGTTCTCGTGATCAGTTATAAAAGCCTGGAGAAAGGGCTTTTCTGGGAGAGTGAGCAGTCGAAAACCAAGCAAATGTCGGAATGACCATCTGCTGGCAGAACGCATCAATTCGTCTTCCCTTAGCTGTGAAATAAACCGTAAGCCCCCATGATCCTCAGACAGTCGTCTGAATTCGGCTGGGTTTTGAACTGCATAAACCGGAGTAATCATGCTGAAAGATATTGCGTCAGCTCATTTCTTAAAGAATACATTTTGAGTGTTCGAGATGAGGAATATACATTTAGTTCCCTGAGTTTAATGGTCATTCGAGCCTTTCATGGCACTGCTAAGTAAAAGTGAGGGCACTGAGGGGTAAACTAGATGGATGTCGGATGTGATACGTAGTTTAAGAGGATGGGGCTGGAGCTGTGGCTTGTGGCTGACTGTCCGCAGAGTGGGGCGACCGATGACTGACTGATTTGTGTCGAAGATAAATACGCGTCAACACAACATTGACTCAACAGCAGCCACTATCACCGAACCGAATGGTCGCATATTTCCGGGAAATTAACTCAATGAAATGTCAAATCTGTGTTCTTCAATAATTGGATCCAAGCGAAAGGCTCGAAACGATATTGCAAGTCCTCCAGCGCAGCGACCTCGTCCCTCCCAAAGCGAGTCTCTGTTTGCCACGTACCCACAAACGACAGTCAGGAGCCTACCCCAACCAGATTCGATCCAGGCAATTATTCGTGACCATTGCGGGATACGCTTGTATGTCCCGCCGATAGCATGGACCTCGGACCAACTACGACTTTTGATGTGCCAGTTCCGCCTCCAGAATGGGAGGAGGGGAAAACAACAAACACAACCAGCAACGCAAGATATTGGTTTTCAGGACGATGGGAGTAGAGCGGCAGATGGTGCTGCGCAGACAAAGCCAGGGGGAGGGCGATACAGTGACGCCATGCGCACTGCAACTAAGCTGGCACAGATAAGCACCTTGGTGGCCAAGAAGTCAGCTGTTGAAGACATACTTGGTGCTTACAACGTCTATGTTTCAGAGTAATCTATCCCGTGTCCAACGACATTGATGGTGCTGCTGACAAGCTTCTAGCTCTGAATGCCTGCCGTTTTACTTTAATCGCCGGGCTGCTGTGAAACTCTCAACGGACGGTGTCTTCTCGAACAACTCCGTGGCTCCAAGCCTTGCCTATATCACGTTTGATAAAATACAGTCACTTCGCAAGAAGCATGTGTACATGCCACCTTACAAAAGAGTCAATGAAATAGTCAACGCACCCGGTCTCCGTGTCAGGCAGAAAAGGCTGGATTCTCTTGAACCCCAAAATCCCGCGGAAGACCCATACATCGTGGCGATACTGATCGCTTTAGCCCAGGAGCAACGGCGGCGTCAACAGCAGCAGGAGGGGTCTCAAGGAGCAAGTGCCAAAATCAAAACAAAGGATCAGACAAGTCATGTGGATGCAGATACCACCTTGGGTGTTGCAAAATCGAGAACGGCTCTGTCGTGCTCTCTAAGTGCAGAGCAAATGGCTTGGAACAAAGCGAATTTTTTCAAGGTATGTTCTGCACAATCATGAATTGGTGCGCTATTTTATTGAACCAAAAAAGGTCCAGGTCCTAGCTCTTTCTGGAGTAGCGGCCGGTGTCCTTTACGTTTACACCGCCAACATCCACTCTGGATTTCTCAACAAGTTTGACGAGCCATCGCACTACTCGCCAAGCTGTCCAATTGCAATAACATATTGTCGTGTCCCATTGGCAAGCTCAAATATGCCAAGGAAGTTACACCGGCTGCTCTGCGCTGGTTCCTGCAGCTTTTGCTCTTGCGATAAGGCAAAAGAACCTTGTACCGCATGCTGAGATGACGAAGGAAGACAGTCCATCCCGGGTCACCAACAGGGTGGTATACATTACAAGTGTCTGTAATTTTTACTTGTCGGGCGCTGCCTCGAACTATCCTTCTGGCAAGGCTCGTAGAAAGTCTTTACCAGTATATTTTTGGTGCTGACATGTTAGCGGCCAGATTTGTTGTTTCAAACTTCCGGTGAATTTTCCATGACTCAGAGCTCGATGGGGTGCAAAGCTCGACAGTATCCGATCCGAGAAATCTGATTCTCGTCAGAGATTTACTTCTTTCGACATCGAGTGGTTATTCATACTCATTTTTGGATCAGTGAGAATAGATAGGATTACAGCAATCGTCTGTTAAGATTTCATGTACATACCGTTCAGCATCAGGACGTAAGTTGGATCAAGGGAATGACTATATCTGACTAAACGTATCATGTGACCCGGATTTGAAAGGATATTTCCATGCTTCTGACATGGAAGGCGATGTCGGGCGCAACAGTACTGAACACGATTTCAGATATATTGTGAGAAACTAGAAGGAAAAGCTACACGTAAACTAACGGCCGCGACAGTGGAGTAGTAAAACCCCTCTCGTTAAGGTTAAGGAATTGTATGCGAAGGACGAATTTGCATCAGAGAAACTAGACTTATCACCACTCAGTGTATACATTGTAGTTGGTGTTTCACCATGATAAGTAGTATCAAATTCTACGTGCACGGACCGGGAATGCGCTAAACAAACTCCCCCTGAACCATGCGTAATGCGGTCGGCTCCTTCTTGGTGTGGTACAGATATAACAAGTTGGGCCAAATCTCACGGGCGGCATTCTGATCAATATAGTTCTTCTGAGCCATGTCGGACATGATGTTGTACCTGTTCGAATAACTTAGATTGGAACTGCACTTGAGTGTCTTTCTGAACTTACACCCACCACCGGCAGCCGGAGCCTCCCCCGGACATATCGTATCTATCCCGGCGAAGCTGGTATATGACACGTGCAAAGAATAAAACAGTGACCCCTGCAGCAACTGGAAAGTCCCAGTACCTGATGGCAGAGGTAGTTTGGATGTATCCATGTTTGGTCCAATCGAGGATCCCGGTCGGATCATCAAACTCAGCYCTCATGTTGATGCGAGTGGATGATCTACCATCAGAGTGGAGCAAGTAGATGGACCAATGATTATCGCTGGTGTTAGGGCCGGCTGCACCAAGGGTGTGTACCACCACACGGAGGCGGGTGACTGGCGTGGTATCCGCCTGAACCGCTTGCGAAGAAAGTAGATGTGATGGCATTGGAAGAAGAATGATGCCAAAAAATCAATTGTGATATTCTCTGTGTAGAAATGTTCGATTTAGTGGCAGTAGCTTGTGGATTCCTTGGTCGAATTTATATTAGATTTGGGAGGCAGGGGACCTGAGCGGGCTATGACACATCTGCTCTTTCAAACAAAGTATTGGGGCCGCTGTCACTAGCGGACATCCCACGAACCCTGTAACTGCCAACGAATCTAGGGGCCTTGTTTCAAGGCAAAAGCTAGTTTTATTGATTGGACAGTAACGAATATGCGCGCCGCACGGCCTCGGAAATTCAACAGGGGTCCCAGGAACATGGAGATAGCTCAAGAGCTGCCTATTAATTGGTTAATAGATTCAGCTGTTATTTAGCCAAGTGGATCCACTTAAGTTATGTCATCAAAAGCGGTAAGGATCCGGACGTTCTTGGGCCCATTTTTACACCGCTCCGCGCGAAGTTATTAACTTATTTCAGCAAGACAAGACATTCTCTTGTCATCTTTATAACAGGCTTGAAGCCCCAGACCTGCGTTGTGCTATAATATTTTGCTCCCCAATTTATCTATCTTTTCTAACAAGTCTTGCATTTTTAAAGCATGTCGCTTCTCGAAGACTCGCAACGAGCCTCAGTGATCGCTTCTTGTGCAAACCCGTTGCCTGGCAATGTCGTTAGCCAATACGGCAAACGGATAATCAGAATCTCTGATCATCAAGTCGTCAAATGCGGCCCAGATGTGACAAGAGAAGAATTTGAAAACCAAAGGATAGCGTATGAACTTGTGGACAGCCGCATAGCTCGTATCCCGCGTGTTTATGATTTCTTTTCTGACGAGCAAGGCCGTGGTTATATTGTGATGGAGTTTATGAAAGGGAAGGTCATCGATCCTTTAGACGATGCTAGCGCCATACAGAGGGTTGCCAACGTGCTTGGTCATCTCGCAACTTTGCGATATCACATCCCTGGATCACTATATGGAGGTGCTTGTCGTGGCATTCTATTCCCTGAAACAGAAGACCTGGTTTTTGACAGTCTTGGCCGGATGGAGGAGTGGTTCAATAGCCGGCTTTTCGCGCACAATCCGAGCTTAGATTTACAGGGCTGTGATCTCGTGCTCTGCCATCTGGATATTGCACCTCGGAACATCATATGGCAGGAAGATGGCTCCCTGTGCCTTATCGATTGGGCATCTGCGGGCTTCTATCCAAGGTTGTTTGAACTCTGCATGCAGTGGATATTTGACGGGAAAGATGGTACCTTCAATTCCCTTCTCTTGGAGTCGGTGGATCCTTTATCAGATCATGAAATGGCGCAGAAAGAGGCCATTCTGTGTGCGTGGGGGAATATCCAAAAATATCCATTGTAAGTCTCAGGGAATAACAGGTATTCCTCGGTTAATGCTCACCTGCTTTTAGCCGAAATAAAACGTCAACATCACCCCAAAGGTTATCGAGACATTCGACAGATCTTCTCCCCATACCAGCTCATCCTATGCCAGAATACCCTCTTGAATGGTATGAAAAGGCTGGGTGTGAATACTCTATCCCGCCAAGCCCCACATATGTCGAATCTGCAAAGCTCGGTTCCTGAAGATAGAAATTAAGAACAGGTTTTGCAAAGTATGCAACGAACCTTCCAGCCAGCAAGGGCGTCAGTGAAACAAGTTCTTGATGACGCTTGGTTGGATGGACGACTCCATGAAAACTAGTCATTACGCCTCATTACGCCATGGAGCCGCATGGGCAGTTGTCCTCGTTCAATTATAAATAACTCGAACTTTTCTGGATCTTCTTGTATTTTCAAGACTGTGTGCCGCAAAAGGCCTCTCGCAACATGTTATTTTGCTCTGACAACATTTATACACCATCCAAGAAAAGCATTCTAGCTGCGTTTTTTTAAAAGCTTTGAGCTCAGCGAAGAACTCTTTAATGAGATTGAAGTCCGGCGAGTAGGGTAGCAGATATACTAATACATCTATTACTGGAAAAATGGATGGATGTCTCTATCGAATATCTATCAGTCTCTTTCGAACTAGGGTACATAAACAAATAAGCGCCAGAGTCTGCACTACATCCGACCGGTAGGCAAGACATGAATTGCTTGTAATTATCCACATAGTTAAAATTGATCCGCTGTCAGTGGTCTGACTCCCATAATCATCCCAACGTGGGTCTGGGGGTAACCGTGCCCTTTGATTTCATCTTGACCCTTTGGCTGAGCCTTTATGAACACTCATTCAGCTCGTTTTCGTGGCTTTAATAACCTTATAGTGTTAACTTGAAAATTCTATTTCGCAGTGGGAATGGTAGTTCAAAAGCATAACTTGCAATCAATAAGATAGAAATGAACGGATAGCGGCATTGACACAGTGGTCGGTTACTCCGTTTTGAATGGAATTCTCGTAACGAGGGCCGCAGTTGCTATCCGTACTCAAGGTAATGTTGTTGCCACTGTCCGTAGAGACCTTGACTGATTCCGTGCCAGTTCCCAGAGTCCAACACCCGGCTTCGTAACCTCCAAGCTCTTTTCCCGCCCCTGAACAATCGGTTGCAGTATAGTAGGTTACTGACCACAAAGAAGATGCTGACGTGGCAAGTCCAAGGACGAAAGGGGGTTCAAGACGCATGGTTTGTTTGGGCGAAATACTGGTATGAAACGACCAAATTAAATGCCAAGATGCTTTAGAAAGTCCGTCTTTATATTTCCTAGGAAGGAAAAGTTGCACTTTTATAGGCGCTATAGTTGAGTCTACAGATTTAGTTTGGCTGTTTCAACGAAGACCTCGCTAAGCTCTCCCTCCAAATTCATCTCCTAATTCACCGCTCTCCCTCACTTATACGGCCTAGCCATATTCCTTAGTACGTTCGGCATCAATTAATATGCGTAAACAATCAGTATTTTATAGTTTAATGATCGTTTATATAATTCACCTATGAAAAGAGAATCTGTTTAGTATCAAGTACCCTATATAACTTTGTGTGATATACTTGTTCTCCGGTGGCCTATGTAAAGTGCTATACTATACAGTAGTGGAGGCCTTCCGTCACAATTGATACAGATTTGATAATGACTTCGCCAAGTAGACGATCAGAGAGATAGGGAAATTTCGATCGCTTACGCAGATTCTTGATTTTGAGCGTACCACGTTCTATGTCTGGGGCGCGTAACTGATGAATAGAGATAAAGTACTAGGTTGTGAGAAAGTGATGAATTGATGAATTGAGGGAGAGTGATGAATTGAGGGAGAGTGATGAATTGAGGGAGAGTGATGAATTGAGGGAGAGTGATGAATTGAGGGAGAGTGATGAATTGAGGGAGAGTGATGAATTGAGGGAAAGGTTAACCACAATAACTCATATCTACGAAGGTCTATATTTGCCATTTCGAAAATGACAAACACGTCATTCATCTACCAACTACTGCTCATAGTCTATCACACCCATGATGGCCTTATATCACCTAACCGTTTGTGAAGCGTCTGCTTCCAAACCTCCTACGTGGAAAACTCTAACCCAGGACACGGAAAGGAGAGAAATTTTTGATTGTAATACAGAAAAGCTTTTGTGGAAGGAAATCCAGACATTATTGTCAAGTCCTGACAGTACGTAGCTCCATCTGTACAGTACAGCTAGGCGAGACAAATGAATTGCTCGTGATTATCCACATAGTTAAAAGTGATCCGCTGTCAGTGGTCTGACTCCCATGATCATACCAACGTGGGTCTGGGGATAACCGTGCCCTTTGCTTCTAAGATTGAGCAGTGAGCTTAGTAAGGGTAAGGGGTTGTATCGGAACGGTGACTGTGTGGGCCAGCCAACCAGTTTTCGCGTTTCTTCATCAACAAATCCATCTGTGGAGACTCGGCCTTCTGGAATATCACCGCAACAGGCCGTGACCAAGCCTAGAAAGTGGCGGAAACTTTCATATGCCGGGAAAGACTCAAAATAAAGGCTTCCTGAAAACAATTCCAAGTCCCGGATTATTTCAAAGCCACGCTGCTGGCCGGAATGTCCTTTACCAGTAGTGAGGAAAGTTAGATCGCCGAAAGATCGCATAGCTCTGGTAGTCCTCGCAGAGTAGACATGCAGCTTGGTCTTTTGCGAAACCCTCACCTCAGGTAGAAGCTCGTTGGCTTCGTGTTGACTCAGAAGCAACAGGTCAGAATTATGAACATTGGATAGAGCCCAGTGCACAGGTTTCAAAAACTGGTCATCCACAGTACCCTTGACGTGCTGGACGGTTTTAATGAAATCGCCTGATGCATATAATTGAGGCCCTAGGCATTGTAGGACATTGAAATGTCCTGCAGAAGTCTGACGAAGGCTTTCGAACGCCAAGCTAATAGCCGATGAACTGTGACCTGGGAAATTACCGTACTTCACAAAGTGTCGGATATCTTCGTGCAGATGATGAGTGCGAGGAGAGCTCTTTGGAGGGCGACATACTTGCTGCTCTCTTTGCACCTCATGAGTGATCTGGCGTTCTTGCTCTTCATGTAGCGCAGAGGTTCCTGTATTTCCGCTGCTGGTAGACGACCGCGTCTTGAGAAGTTCACGCACAACAAAATCGTCTCGATCGACGTATTCACCAAGACGTGAGACTCTTGGCGTGTCCCATGGATCATACAGCTGAGACAAAGTCTGGGCTTCGGGCTCTTGAATTTCCGTGATGGTATCTTGAGCGGGTGCAGCACCCTCAATAAGAATATCCCACAGCTTCATCCTCTTATGATATTGCAAGCCCTGCGAAGCCCAGAGCGGTCTCAAGCTTTGTAAAGTATCACAGGTTTGCTTGAGAGACCACTGGACAACATCGAGCGAGGTTATTCGATCATTCCATTGCATGCCATGAATGACCTCGGGGGGGATGAAAAACACCACAGACTGACCATTCCCAAGCCCTCGCATCCGGTTACATGCTTTTCACAGTGTCAGAGGAATATGAATATCATTGAACAAAGAAAGCTACTTACCTTGGACAAGTCTGTCTTTTGTCAACCGAGGCCCAATCGTAACGGCCGCACGGTACGTCGAAGGAAGTTTTAGATCAACACCGCGCGCATGCTGTTGATCCAAGAACACAAGACATCTATGCATTCTTTGCCGGAACGGCGAGCATAAGAGGCGTTCAATGTGCCCCTCGCGGTCAATGACGGAGGCTTCATCATCTTCATCGTAAAAGACAGCTGCATCAGCATCATTGACTGCGGCCAGAGAAAGCCAATATTGGGCAACATGTTCGTTCCTAGACTCCAGGATCTGCGCTCCGACATCGATAATTACTCGTACTGGGGGATCCTGCCTCTGAATAAGATCAACCAGTTGATATGCAGGAAGTTGAGAGCCCCTTTCGTCCTGTGCTACTATACAAACGCGATTCTCTTCCTGTAAAAGGTAGCCGAGAACCATGGCGTTTGTGAGAAGCAGATGCGGCAGATCGCGCTGAGGAGTCGATCGCGGAAGGAGCAGCCGATTGTCGTTTGTCCCACTGAATCCAGTTGTAAGCGGATCATTTCGCCGCGAAGGCAGATCCCAGGCGGAAGCGCAAAGTTTCTCTGGAAATTCTTTTGCCTCTCTTGGAAATACAACCTGCGAGAGGTAGAAGTCTATAATACCCTTTTGGTACTGTAGATGGGGATAAAGAGTCTCGCGGAAAGCAAGTGCATCTTCTAAATTTACCCCGGTCATCGCCCTCAGAGCTAAGGGGAGGCTATCCAAACGGGTGGAAATCCAGTTCTGGTATTCAGCCGAAGGATCGTTTTCCTTCCCTAGCAGTGCAAAGCAATGTCGCACTTGCTCGGCAGTGAGCCCTTGGTAATAGTAGCTCAGGCATGTCAAGGAGATTGCAACGTCTGGATGACCAAACTCTGCATTTTCTGAAGGGATACCCTTGGCCCGGAATGGAACTGCCATCAAGCAACGGTGGGGATGAAGGCCGTAATCGACTAGCCAACGCTTTCCTGCTAGTGCAAACTTCAAGATGTGATGGGCCAGGAGACCGCGCAGGACTAGCAACTTACGTAGGAAGACGCCGCTCTCGAAGGTATCACGCAAGACGTTCCTACACCCGTTGGTAGTGTCGGCAAAGCGGATGAAGTCCAATGCGCTCCGGCGAACCCGCCGAGTCCACTGATTGATCGGAATTCCAGGTAGACCTTCTTTACCAATGGCCTCCACGACTTTCTCAATGATTGTGTCAGCCGAATTAGCGGTCAGGAAGTGAAAGATTGGGTAGCGGGCGCCGCTGCGTTCCATGTCCAGACAGCCCGGCGCTTGCAAATGTAACTTCTCGGCTTGTTTCTCTACCAACCCAAGCAAGGCCTGAGTTATTTCCCATCGATCGCTGTGTCCGTCCATTGTCTGCTGACTGCCAACCGTATAAACCAACTGGAATTTGGGATCAAGGACTTCATCGCTCTCGTCGATGAGGTTCCGACAGTTGGATTGCAGCCATTCTTCGAGTTTAATCGCTTGATGCGCCAAAGCAGGATTTCTGTTGACTAAGTCTAAGCCGACAAGGCGGTATGATAGGACTTGTTCCGGTAAAACTATCAGAATGCCTCGTTGCTTCTGACATTCAAGGTATATTTCCCAGAGCCGATGCACCAAGGCCTCGTCTAGAAGCGTGTCTCTTGAAAACGGTATGTGATAGATGCGTCGGTTCAACATTCCGCCAAGGCGCTGAGAGAGGAGATTAATACTCTGCCGCAGGAGGGGCTTCAAGACAAAGATTCGAAGTAATTGCGTGCCATCAGCGAGTGTGGACGCTGTCATGGGCGTTATCACCGATGTCTTCCCCTCACCCATGTTCAGCTGCAGCACCGCATTTCCTGGCAGGTCAGGTTTGACCATTTTATGAGCCACGTCTGACTGCTGTCTCCTGATAGTGAGGTTATTCTCAACTTCAAAAAGTAGCCAGTCAGGCTGCAAATGAGCATCCCATCCTTCCTCGCCGACATTCTCTGCTTCTTTAAAAAAGCCATCAACATCGGCCCGATCAAAGCAAGCCAGAAGACGGTCACACCGGCGTAGAGACGCAATGCTTCTCGCAAAGGCGGAGAGGTTATATCTCCACGCTTCCGGGACCAGTTGCCATCGGTCGGCTGTAAGGAAAGACAGTAGGGAGAGCACAGTAATATGTGGCCGGAGAGCCAGTCCAGCAACCTCTTCCCAGCAGGACTTAGTGGCAGTCAAGCATTGTGTAATTCCTCTCCAGATAATATCTCGCTGGCTTTCTAGATGGGTACGATATTGAACAAGGACATTTCGGCCCACCGGCATCGACTTAGAGGAGCAAGGCAATTCAGACCCTTCGAGGGCTTCCAAGCTTTCCTCTAGGCCTTCGCCAAGTTCCCTCTGGCACGAGTTTGGGTCATTTCGGATAGACTCTATCAGCGAGCGAAGTTCTGAATTCAAGCTGAAGTTATAACATTGAGGGGTGCGGTGTGGAGAGAACTTGAGGGGCGGGCTTCCTGCCGGAAGGGTATTTGGACTGGAGGAAGAAAGTATATCCAAAAGAGAGGGAGGCGGAATACGGATAGACGCACTAACCGAGCCACGTGATGGTGAGGGCGGGGCCTCAACATTGAACTCGTGCTCTTCTTGGACGTCATCCAGTCGCCTTTGCACCAGCCGAAGAAAGGCGAAGAACCGATAATTTTGATACCATTTAGTGCAGAGAACCGTACATGCCTGTGAGGCTTCTCTCTGATTCATCCGCTGAATTTCCGGTAGCTGGGGCGTTTCGCAGGGCCATTGATTTCTTATTGCTTCCAAGCATAAGGTGATGTCCGCTTCTTTCTGCAGATCATATGCTGCTTTAAGGTCTCTCGCCTCCTTCTTCTTTGTTTTCGATGTTGCGCTAGAAACAGGGTGCTTGAACAGGCTGTAATCCCTTTCAATCGTTTCCTCGACTTTTGAACGATCAATATCTTCACCGAATTGTAAGTCAAGGATCTGTTGTGGGTTCTGGTTACCCGGAACTGGAAGATCTTCGAACTGGCCCGAAAATGCGACTGCCAGAAGTGGGTAGATATGGAGTTCCTCTTTTCCGGCAAATGCAATCATGCAAAAAAGAGACATGAGGCTGTATGAGTCTCGTTCCCGGTTGCTAGACCGGCAAAGCTCATACAGAGAGCCCCATGCGTCTTGAAATGACAGTTGCAAAAGTTCTGTGTAGCTAAGGTCTCGTACTGACGACCCGAATGGCCGCATGCATTTCCACCTTCGAACACTTTCGAGAAGTCCATGGCAATGTGGTGCATATGACCGCCACTTTCTCACCAGGGTGGCCACTTTGTAAACTCTGTGACTTCGATCACTCTGGATGTCGCGGTCGCGGGCGGCATACAATATTGGTTCGGGCATCTGACACACCGGAAGCCCCCCAAATTCAGAGCAGCGGAACTGTAAATGGCGAAAGCGGGCTCTTTCAAGGAGATGATTGTCCCCGCAATTTTCATAACACCGCACCGTTGCATCCCGCTCGACATCGCTCACCCCATGGAAGATACCAAATCTGCTTGCATGCTCCACGATATCCTGAACAAGGGCTCGGAAGTCATCATGTTGGGCTAGCTGTCCAAGTTCACTGTTCCATTTGACGGTTTGCATAGTCTTTAAGTGGCTAGGATAGTAATGACGCTGCGGGGTAAGAGTCGCGATCCGCCCCAAGAGCGCAACGACCTCTGTGCCGAGGGGAAACGATGTTTTTAGCCATGCCTGTCGCAGGATCCGGATGGCCTCTGCTGTCCCTGATCGCCCCGTGGCGGGATCAGGGAGAACATAGCTCGTCACTGCGTGCATGTAAGCCAGGTACAAAGTTCCTAACATGTCGTGTGACCCGCGCAGCATCTGCAGATGACGATCAAACGAGTAGTGGAAATATTTCAGGCGTCGCTCTTTCGGTAGTTCAATAGACACAGTAGTTCGGTGTCTAAACTTCAAAAGCTGAACGTCCCCATATGGTATTAAAACGGTACGGCAACCTTGCCCGCTCGTGTCTAGAAGGACAAGCTTGTTCTGAAGTCCATACAGACACCCAATATCTTGGTTTCGGTCAACCGTGGCATTGAGTTCCTGAGACTCCAGGCTACCGTCCCGGGCAATGAAGAATTTCAGACGAAGTCTGACCAAGTAGATCTCAACTACTCTGTTGGCATCATTCCCAGTTTGGACCACATGGATGTGCCCAGGAGCATCCAATACTCCGAAAACCTCGGTTAACCCTTGGAAAAGCGGGCTACGGGTATCAATCAATGCTCGATGACCCTGGGTCATGCTCGATGTCGCGTCATTTGTACCTCCAAACGACAGGTGCCAGTTGCTTCCATGTGGCTTCCATGTCTGTTCAAGAGGGCGGAACTCGAGTATGCCGTTCTCCAAGTTGAGCCAATGTGCATAATCGAAGATTAGACTATCTGGAAAATCACCAGCCAACTTTCCGTGTGGAATATGTTGCAGTAATTGCTGTTCTGCCTGCGCTCTCACGACAAGGTCGCCCGCCTCCATTGAAAAGTGGAGCTATGGACGAAGATCAGTTACTGCCTCACTCGCCGCTCGTCAATGTAAACCGACCTTAAACCCTTCATATCGACGCGTAGACATAAATGTCGAGCCATTTAAATTCGACGGTAGCACGGTAAGTGTTCGCTAGCCTGATTAGTTTGGCTTGTAGGAAAACGCAGAGGGATGCTTACCATGCCAAATATGCGGAGGAATATTGGATGGCTAGTGTACTCTTTAGGTAAGCGACCTGGAGGACGGTTTGCTAGAAGAAGTTCACCACTGAGCAAATTATAGTGTATATCTTGTTGGCGCCCCTGATGACTCGCGCTAGTCTTGTTGGTTGCCCAGCGCGAGAGGTTCCCCGGACAAACAGACCAGGAAGAGGTTATCCCAACGTCATGCACACTATGCCTTATTGCTTCATTGAAGCCTGCTGCATCCTTTTCAATGAATTGACGGGTAGGTTCTTCAAGAGAATGAAGGATTCTGGTGGTTGTGATAAGGCAGTTTCTGATTCTAACAGGGACATTCTCTTGCAATGGCGGGGAGTTTTCGAAAACCAAAATAGAGGAGCGCGTTAGATGGTATAGGTCTGTGCGGGTGTCGAGAAGAAGTGGAAGATGCTGCGGCTCTACCGCGTATGTTAATTGACAGACACACCCAATCATGACAATGAGCAGCTGCTGCGTTTGACTGTGTATGCCTTCCTGAGTGCCCAACGTCGTGACCAGGTCCTCACACCACCTCAACGCGACCTTTCGACTTCGGCGTAAAAATGCTACTGCGCGTTCGACAGCTGAAAAGTCTTCTGACAAGCTGAGAGTCCGGAGTCCGAGGATGACTAGGGAATGCAGAGCGTGGTGCTTGTTCCAATTAGCCTCAATGGAGCTGAGGTTTTGATTTAGGCATTCCACTAATCGATCACCCAAGGCTTCATGTTTGAAAGCCGAATGAGCCTCTCTCAGAACAGGGACAGGGCTAGCTGGACCAAATTCCCATGCTGCCTGGCGGAACAGCATGCCTACCGCTTCTTCATTCATTGAAAGGGTAGAAGATGCTAGTTCACGGACCATATTATGCCACTGTACTCGTTCACCCGCACGGAGGCAGCCAAAAGCAATATATTCATGCAAACTCATCTCGGAGGGGCATCTCTGTTGATCCGCTATGATCTGATTTTGCGAGTGCTGACAAGAGTCCACCGTATACTGCAGACAGGAGTACGGCCCAGATGGGAGAGCGAAAGTGCATATTGCTTTGACCGATGTGTACTCAGTCTGATCCCCAACCCATGCGTTTTCTTTGCTGTCCATAAGCCGGAACTGAAAGGCATTTCGAGGGGTTATATCGCCGAAGTCCACAGGAAAATGGCGACTGTTGTAATGGGTCCTCTTCCATGACTTGGTCTTTGACCCTAAAGTGAGACGCTGCCCCCAATTCACGCAGAATGATTGGGTGTCTTTGTAAGAAAGTAGATTCTGCTCAACATTGGAGCCTTTCTTGCTTTGCAACCGTCCAAAGTCGTGGAGCAATCTCCAGGTGACATCGCGCCACGATGCAAACCAACGTGGACAATCGAGTTCAAAGACAACTGTTTTGAGTGTATTTTCATTGCTCGGGAGTGGCCACTCGTAAACCTCAATGCTTAGGTTAGAAGCGTGGTTCTGAATCGAGCAGAGCTGGCATTTTGCAGAGTGATATTCTCTATCACGCGAATCAGTGTCCCATTGATGCGACATTTGAGCGGCCTGTCGCAGGAGCTCTTCATGGTGACGGGTTCTGTTTTCCCATTCATTCCTTTTGCTTTCGAGCTTGCCTCGGGCATGCTGCTGTATACTTTCACGTAGCCTGCGGTGTCTATCGGAATCATTGAAATAAGCAACAGGAAAGCTTTGTGCACTAGGGTCGGAGAAGATGTTCGGAGTACCAGCCGTACATGCACTGTTTCGTGCTTGAATATAGGCTTCGATCCCAGTGGCCCGTTGCATTTCGCAGCGTCGGGGTAAAAGCAGTGGTTCGAGGAAGTCGCTCGGTAGTCCGGGAGAATAGCTTGCCATCAGCGGACAGATGTCGATACACATCTTATCAACGACGACCCACAGCTCTAGCATACAGACAATTGCGGTAGACATGGTTTCTGGACTCCCGTTGTATGCTGCAGCTGCAAACTCTGAATAGTTCTGCAGCAATTCAGCTAGCAAGCAGCATAGGCTTTCTGACGACTTTGTGTCATGATACCAGTTCTGCATTTCGTTCGCCGTCCATTTCTCGAAATCAGCCAACGACAGCAGATCGCCACTTTTCAGCAGCGGCAACCCGTGCCTATTTAGTTGGTTCCGTGGCTCGTGCTCGCGATCGAAATAAGACTGCTCGATATCGGTAGAAATACGGTTCATTGCTGACTGCAAGTAATCTCGAGAGTTTTCGAGTGAGATGTGAAGATCTTGCGGAGTACAGGCAAAGTCTTCGCGTATATTCATCGAAGCTGAGCTCATGATATCTTGATGTATAGCCTGCAAAACGTCCCGGATGGCCGCTTCCGCCGACTTTGCGTGCAGCGAAACGAAGTCATGAGTCCCTTCCCGTAGCTTGAAGATGCGTCGACATATCTTCGTGCGAATGATTTCTAAGTGATCCGCAGGTATTTTTGGTCGAACAAGTATTGACCTCTTTCCGAGCTCGGCCACAAGGTATAGCATGAAGTTTTTATATTCCTTGTAGCCCTCCCCGTCGGGCAGAGCGCGTTGAAGCACCGACTGTAGTGCAGCTCGCAACATAAACCAATGAGGGGATCGTCTCCAAGGGAGCTTGCTGTTTCTCCAATTGACCTCATCCCGCGTGTTTTTGGTAAAGGAAAACCCTTCATTGTGTTCTCCGAATGCCAGAAGCTGACTCATGAGTCCTTCGGTAACCAAGCCAGGGTGGATAGTATCCCGCTCCTCCAGGATTGGTATCCCGGCTTTGGATGACTTAGGTATCATTTCAGGCACACTTTCAGTCGATAGACGTGCTATGATGCTTGAAAGTTCGGTGCAGAACCTAGCATCTCCTAGCATGCTACCTGAGATGGCTACACTCTGGCCGGGTAACTGGCGGACAAGGCTCCCCGGTGCTGAAATCACGTCCTTTGCGCGGGCCGACACTTCAAATGCATCGAAAATAACCTTGTCGCCACTTTTATCGTAGTATGCCACCAACCCGCAGTTCTGGGCACGGATGTACAGTGCAGCAGCGCCTGCCAATGTTAGTCAATTTGATATTTTTCAAGTCCAAGAAGTCAACATACCATGGGTTTTGATAGCAGATATGATGGAGGTGAGTGTGTCCTTGCACACCACTCCTTGCTTATCCAATTCTATCCAGTTCTTCAGCATGCTTATCGCAGTGGCCCAGGCTTCATTGCATCCCTGTGGACCCTGTTGTATGAATGACTCCAAGGTCTCCAGTGCGAAGCGGTGAAGCGTGCGCTCCAAGGGCCATTCGCCATCCTTTTCGTCCTGATCATCATACTCCGGCAGCAAAGGAGGTAAAAAGACATGGTTAAACATGAACTTGAATGAGTGCTTTGACATCGACATCTTGTTGAAGATTCCAAGTAATCGAGCAGATTCGAGCAAGGGCAGACCTTTTTTGAGGACTTTTTAGGGATATTCAGGGCTTTTTACTGAGCTTGATATTTTTTTTGGCCCTCTTTTTGGGTAAAGTGCAGATAACGGGTTTGGAATTATTGAATTTGAGCCCATAATGAGCTGCTCTTATATATCTAAGACAGCTAGTGATGATGAGATCGATATTGAGAATGTAACCCGAAGAGGTCGACATAGCGCTCATACCTTGGAATATGAACTGTTCATCATCCGTTTTTGGACCCAAGCAGAAGGTATAATCTGTGAGATTGTATCTAATGCAACATCAGCCTTTATGGAAGGTATGCCTTTGATAATGTCGTTCGATCATCCATAGCCACCCTGGTATGCACTTCACTGTAAGGTACGCCTTTGTCTATGTTTCTGCTACAGCCATATTAATTTGTTCTGAAGTGTAGACGACAGAGACATAGTAAGTGCTCATTGGATTAGAAGGTTTCTCAAGAATCGTAAAAACCTCAGTGCAATTGGAGTGGCACTACAATTCATTCCAGCGCAGATTTAAAGCTTCATTCAGGCATCCTGGACAAATACGGTTGGTAAACAGAAAAAAGGATGCTCTCGAGTGTAGTGGCAAGGCTTTGCCGCTCAGTTTGATCTTGTTCATACTCGATTGCACTTGGATGGAAACCCGGTATCACGTAAGTTTGATAATCATGATACTTGATAGCCTCGCAAACTCCTTGCATGGCCTTCTCCATTGAGGAACAGAGAACTTGCGCCAAAGAATGTCGCACGTCTTTCAGAAATGGGTATTTCGATATTCCGTCCGAGCTTGTGGTGCATTGCAGGACAACTATGGCGGGTGGCCTGAATGTTTCCAAGTATCGACCGACCAGCTCATAACTTTGAAGTATCGCATTCTGGAGCTCCACTTGTCGTCCGTCATGTGCCATCTTCTCTAGCCATTCATCGCTAATCATTGGCCAAACATCCCATATGGAAACATCATATTCGATGTCAAGACCAATCCTATCAAAGACTCTCTCAAGCCACGCCAAAGCGGATGCCTTGCCAAACATATGGCGAAAATCCCCTGAGTGGCTCCGGCATGGATTAAGCAACAGAATGACTGGTAGTTGCCGGTAGCCACTCATCAGCCGAAGGTGATTCCTGAAACAATTATGGCCAAGTTGTAACATTGAATGAAACTCTGCAGCCAATAAGAAGATAGGGTCGTCRAGGCAAATCCGAAAGTGACTATCGACATTTGTTCGACAAATGAGATGTGTAAGGTGTGCAATTGAAGTCTGACCCCCTTCCATAACCTGGAAATTATCAGCGTGCTCGTCTTTTTGCATGTTTGATGTACTAGGGTTGGCATAGATGAATTCACCCCAGATATGAGGATTCAAGCTTTTAGCTACGGAAAACCCCTTCTAGACGATTGAATGCAACCGAAGCCTTCTCCCAATACTGTAATGATGTCAGTTCAATAGAATAGTCATCATTGACAGGCTTTATATTTCTAAAATTCTCTGATAACTACTACATCTTGTTTGGTGCGGTACTCCTTGCTTAGACCCAGCATCATCGACTTTGGCTTTACGTTCTTCGTTTTTTCAAATCAGGCTTTTCTAGCTAGTAATAGTTTCAATGGGCCAAATGCCATTTGCTCCGTCTCATTTACAGCCTTGCTCTTAGTGCTGGTAATCCCTTATTCTGTGTTCAGATAGCCTGTAAGTGGTAGGCCTACGATCTCAGCAAAAACGCTCGCCGTCACTGCTAGTTGTGGCAGATTATCCTTTCGTTTTTAGAGTCACATTTGTGATATCATGTGAAAAGACGATTGTGTACGCATCATAATAGTGTGAAAGACTGGCTTGAACAGATGATGGAGCAGCCTCAAGTTCCGTTCAGCCCGCCAATTTCTAGTTCCGCTTGTTTCTGGTTTCATACAGAATATACAAACCTTCACACTTATATTCTGCTGCCATTGATGACTAGGAGACATAGATAGGTCATGTTACCGTTGCATTCGATGAATTCTTTATTTCTTCATTCCAGACGAAGGGATTCTGGCCCTATCAAAATTGCCCAGTAGCGCCACTTACATAGTAGTACGATACCCAAAGCGGACATTTCCTGGTCAAAAGAATGTGGCTTTGCCTGCCCAGCCTTGTATTGAATAGGGTATCTGGAGGTACGATTTGAAATTTCGTTCAGCAATGCATTGCTCATCAGTGGCATCGAATCGAATAGCACCAGTATCCCCATAGTACTTTCACAGTAAAGACGCCGGAGGATAATTTCAGTTAGTAAGTGATAAACACACAGTCATTCTCGAAATCAGCTTGACCAATACGAATTTGATAACTGTTTTTTGTACAGCATGGATGGATGACGTCGGAAAAGAACGGCTCGGACTAATTAACGAAGTTCCGGTACAGAGAAAATCGCTGTAGTGATCGATTGATTTTACTCGGTGTAGACGGTCATCACAGGGCTAGGAGCCAGTGAGGAAATTATTACTGTAGTTGCACCCCGCATTAAATTTGTTGTGGTTGCGTGCCGAGCGAAATGGCGGACCCATCCATGGTAGCTCCCGTCCGTTGTTGCTCTTTACCGTTTGTGCTTGACCATTTGCAGTTAACTATCTGATATTTATCATCTGTTGTGAAAATTTATAATCGTTCGTTGTTAACCGCACAATGATTCACTATCGTTGCGTTGCTGACCATATCCCCTCACCGTTTTTTTCTTGGGCTTTATTCACTGTCGCTTTACCGTCACGTAATCATGTTCGTTGAAGCCAAGAGGGAAGGACATAACTCCGTGATATATACTTCTCCGGCGGACTTTGTACAGTACGATACTGTACAGTTGTAGAGGCCTTTCCCACAATTAATACAAATTTGATGAATTGACTTCGTCTGATAGACGATCGGAGAGATAGGTAAATTCCGATCGCTTTCGCAGATTCTTGATTTTGAGCGTACCACAATCAATCTATGACTGGGGCACGTAACCGATGAATAGGGATAGAGTGATGGATTGAGGGAGAGTGATGGATTGAGGGAGAGCGATGGATTGAGGGAGAGTGATGGATTGAGCGAGAGCGATGGATTGAGGGAGAGTGATGAATGGAGAGTGGTGAATCCCAATATGTACTGTACAGTAACTCATATATATGTTCGGAGGTCTATATTTGCCTTTTTTATAATGACAAACACGTGATTCATCTACCAACTAGTGCTCATGGTCGATCGCACACCAATGATGGCCTTCACCGGTCAAACAGCCTCGGAGTAGCATAATAAAAGTGTGCTGTATTACACCAGCCCGGTGGATGCAAAATGTGCAGAAGGTTCCCACTGGGCCCTATATTTCTGCCGGTCTAGAACCGTTGGCTGTCAAGCTAATTTGTCCTCAATTCCTGCCCCGCTCTTGAAGTTTGTGGCGGGAATTCCACTACCATGATTATACAAGGAGCCTTTCGACCTCTTTAGCATAAATGGGCTATCCTTTAATATGGAAGTGTTGTAACAGAAGTCACATAATGGCTAAATCGCTTGGCATCTTCATCTAGCCTCTTGAGGCTTCAGATCATGGTTAAAAATTTCCGGACCACCCTCAAGAAAACCATGTCGATACTCCCTCCATGTGCCAACGTATGCTCTGGTGCTTACAATTCATATTTAAACCCATGCAGTGTGCTCTTCATACTGTCCACCCAAGTCAAGATAGTCTATCATTCCTGAGGTCTTTCGAAGATGTATTTTTTCTTAATTGCAATTCTGGCCATGATTCAGGCAGGCATCTCCCAAGCCGGAACCCTCGAGGTCATAGACCATGATGGGAAATGTCTGATATGGTCTAACGATAATTATGGCTGCACGGGCTACTCTGCGTCTTTTGGCCTTCTCGATGGAGCTGATTGTTCGGGTAGGCACCCCCCATTGAAACTTAAGATCGCTATTAACAATTCGCTAGAGCTCAGTGAAGTCGTCAAGGGCGATCGCCATGAATTGAATGTGCTCAATATCGACGTATGCGGTAGAGAAGATGGCTCGCGTGCTGCTTGGATCCAGGTGAACCACACGGGACTGGTCACATTTACTAATAAAAATGGGAATGAAGCGTCCTGCGTACTTAATAATGGATTGAATACTGGTAGCTGGTGTGTTACAGTTGAAAAAAGGGACAAAACGAATTCGCCCTCGTGCTCATCTGCCGGTAAACCATCTACTAGCACTCCATCTACCAGGACTCCACCCACACCTACCAGCTTCTCATCTACCAGTATCCCATCTACCAGCATCCCATCTACCAGCATCCCATCTACCAGCATCCCATCTACCAGCATCCCATCTACCATCATTACTGTCCCTTCTCTCACTACCACTTCCACTGCTATTGTTTGTGTCACAGAGTAGATAGTGGAGGTTACTGAGCAAGATATGATCGCTGAAAGTTTTCAAGCACTCAATTCTTATGATGTCCCAAGCCCCTTATTTCATTGGGGTTACAGCAAACTTAATGAACGATACAAAACATCAGGTGTACAGTAGATTTCGAATACGGCTTCCCCTTAGAACACTCACGGCTTGTTTCTCGGCCCGTACCCGAAACCACACTAGTTCAAATTTGGATTTGGTATTGATAATCCTTGGCTCACAATGCACGTTAGCTTACGGCTAGTCCTAATTTAGGCTAGTGCGGTTGGGGGGACGGGCCGAGAAACAAGCCGTGAGTGTTCTAAGGGGAAGCCGTTTTCGAAATCTACTGTACAACAAGTGCCCCTGGCGAGCACGTCAGGTAACTGCTTTCGTCAAGCAGTTAGGACGATGGATTTCTACCTTCTCGTGGTGTCCGGTGTCAGTACCCTCTCTGTGGAGGGGAAGCCAAAAGAATCCGCGTGGGGGTGAATAGGGGTCGGGCCGCAGAGTTTTCCGTGGTTGACGACACCCATCCACCCCACATCAAACAGAGGAAAACGGGTTATGAAAACCATCCGACGACCGCCTACTCGACTCGTACTCGAGACCGAAGCTGGACTTGTTCTCCAGCGGTTGTGGTATCGCCTAGGCAGGAGA
>PKQL01000395.1:0-26497 GCA_002916455.1 Penicillium sp. CF05
GAGGATCCCGGGTCAGGCATCTACCAATACGGAGCGCGCATGGCCGACAAACTAGCCAATGCGCCCTCGCCGCCCTCCTCCTTCTTCCGGTGACCAGCCAACTCCAAGTTAATCTGGCGGTGGATGTGCACCAGCCAGTCCACGTAGCTCTGGGCCTCGTTATTCCGGTCCTCCAGCAAGAGTCGGGCGAACTCGTATTCCGCCCCGTCCAGGCCTTGCCGGGCCAGTTGGATCGTTACGGACTTGGACCCGCGCACCGTCGACAAGTACTGCAGCAAATTACGCACCTGCGCATTTAGATGTGTCTCAAGCACAGGCAGGGACGAAGTATTGGGGTTCAGCCCCTGGAGGGAGTTGTGGCCCGGCCCGAATAGGTCTTCCAGTAAATTGGGCGAGACCTGCGCGTGTATCCAGAGTAGAATTGCCTGGCCGTTATCCACTATGTAGACACCACCATCTTCGATACGAGAATAGCTCGCTCGCATAGTGGGCGGGATTTGGAGCTGTCCGTGCTCGTTCGCAAATCCATCTCCCGGCTGCATGTTGTGCACGGGGATAATGCGAGGGTAGAGGTACAAAGACATTTCCGTGCATCCCATTGACCGGATCAGGCGCATGTCATGTATCCGTCGGTCTGATGACTCGTGGCCAGCCTTGAATGCTCTTGACTTGACCAAGCTGAGCATATACATCGAGAACTCCTTCAGGTTCTCGGGTAGCACTAGCTGACCTGGTGGGTGCGAGCCCGAGAAGATCTTGCGGTATCCGCTGAAGATATCGACTGTCTTCTCTGAGATACTGGCTCGGATGTCCTTGAGGTTCTTATCCAGGGTCTTTGAGGCGGCTATAATGGTATCAGTATACTGAGTTAACATCTTCTGACAGATTATCCGACTTACCCTCTTTGGCAATAACCGAGACCACGGCATCCTGGTCGACAAACTTCATCGTCTCCAGACCCCCTTCATTCACCGCCGCCACAACGTTGATACATCGGACACGGCGTTGACCGTCTGCGGAAGTGTAAAGTAAAGCGGCTTGGAAGTGCGCATCCAACTTGGGATCAAGTTTACCGTCGTAGCTGAAGAGCACGCCAACAGCCTTGTCGGCATCAACACCGGCAATCTCCAGATCAGCGCCGAGTGTGTGCTGGACAAAGTTTCCATGGTAGGCGGACACTTGGAGCCCATTAGAGCATCGGACTTTCATCAGGGTCTGATATCCCGTTTCACGTGTGACGGCATGAGCGATTTCCTTCCGCAGCTTGAGGAGATCGCGCGGGGCATGGAAATTAGGGTAAAAGAAGGTCTCGCCTCCGGTGAGACTAGAGACGTGTCCTATGAACTAGGTTAGGTGACGCTCTGTACAGGGCGCAATGATGCTTCCAACATACCAATTGTTGCCACATCGAGATATGTGCCACCAGGGGCTGCCATGAACAGATCCAAGCCCACGCCAGCTTCTGCCAACTTGCTTGCCGTCTTCTTCCAAGCTGGGTTTTCTGTGGTGAAAAGCTTACGTTCTGCATCCGTCCCATGGACCTTTGGATCTTCTCTGACAGCCAAATGCCCAGGACCGCACGTAGGTAAGTTAGCCACCGCGCAGACGATCTTGCCACCTGTAGCCTGCAGTGCGGAGAGCGCCGAGTTCAATGTCGGCAGCAAAGCCGACTCGGGGTTTTTGATAGAAGAGAAGATTTTGGGTATCCGACTGAGAAGAGAAGTGATCACAGACCTACACATAGTTAGTGATCCGTAGAAGACCAGGAATAGGGAATCTCTTACTTCGATTCATATGGGTCCACAAAGAGACCTTCGCTCAATGGCACAAATGGCTCATCTAAATCGGTCATAACCATCATTTGTGCTTGATCCAATGCCGCCTGTGAACGTGTTAATAGACGACATCATCGCAGAGTGAGGAATACATACGGCTAGGTTGTAGAAGTGCACCTCCTTATCATACGTAACAATGCCGACCTTCGACCCAACGGGTAATTTTCGTGAAGATCCATCGCCTTCGGTGCCCTCTGATACCTCATCATCATCACCGTACAGGGCATCCTTGATACCTGCACAAACACCCTTGAGGAATCCTCGATGAACAGACTCCCGGCTGACGTCAATCAAAAAGAGGGTTTGAAGGCCCACAGGCTCTTTGTTCCAGTACTCCTTCGGGACTGTGAACTCCACAGTTCCCATCAACAATTCAGGACGCTGCATGCGATCCACACGCGCACCGGATGGGTCGAGCGGCGCAAAGTATTCTGGAGGCGTATCGTTCGGGAACGTGCACATATTACAGACGAACTTGCTGCCACCGGATCGGAAGGACATAAATGGGTTGATATATGTTCGGCATCGTCGGCATCGCGGGGGACCAACATCCCCGAAGTCCAGCACGGGGATTGGTTGTTCGCCGGGATCCAGAGGCGCGAGGGGCTGCAGGATCATGCCCAATGGCAAGCCGGTCGAGGTAAGGAAGTCAGAGGCGGAGGGGATGTTGTTGAGCGTTAAACGAGCGTATTTAGGAGAGGAGTTGCCTTGGTCCTGAGCTACGAACGGGATCGCCGCTGGTGGGGGGAGGTGTTGGTCCATTGTCGGGTAGACATGGTTGAAATAGTACTGAGCGGGTAGGTCGCGCGATCGCGGGATGCTAGGAATATGCTCTGGGTCAATTCGGCCTGAAGTAGGGACAGAACCTGCACCACTCTGTATACCAGGTATCGCAGCGACAGACTGCCCAGATACCAACCCCACCGCCGGGGAAACTGGTCGGTCAGCATGTTGGTTCAAGCCTGTGTTCAGGAACTGCGACTGTTGCTGCGGCTGCGGCTGCGGCTGCTGCAATCCTCCCTGATCCATGCCAGTGTTAAAACCTTGCGCGGGCGGTGCTGCACCACCCCCGATGTCGTGGTGAGCATGGCGGTGCTTCTTCCGGTGTGTCCTGGCCCCCACATCTGCTGCAATGCCCAAACCACCCATCTGAGAGGCTAGACCTGCCATACCAGGATCCACTGCTGCGCCCATTGGTTGTTGTGGTGCACTGTATGCGATGCCGGGACTCGCCATACCCGGTTGTTGTGGTGAGCCGTATGCGGGCCACTGATTCGGCGCTGGGTTGGCGTAAGGCGCTCCTGGTTGTGGAGGTGCGGCGCTGGGAGGATACCCAGCTGGGTATTGCTGAGGGGGAACCTGAGCCATGTATTGCGGATTGTAGGGGTCTTCGCTGGACCCCTGGCCCATTGTGTTATACATTGAAGGGTCGGCCATGGTGGATCATGCCGCGGGGTGTGAAAAGGCGAGAGAGGTCACACAAGGGTGTGATCGAGAAATGGAGAGAAAAGATACAAATTCTCAACAAATCATCACGTATGGAACAGAATTAGGGAATAACGAAATAACAAGAGACTCTTATGTTGACGGTATACTGAATTGACCACCTAAACTCACTCGGATTTACGTACTTCCGAGGTTCTTCACGTGGGCCCGTTGTACTGTTTACGAGTTGTACTTCTTCCTCTTCCTCTTCCTTAAATATAACTATTATAGAAGACATTCTCAAATGACTTTAAATATTGCCAGTCTGTCCTTTCTTAATAAAATGTAGTATGACCCGCTATTTGTCACCTCTGCATAACTCCGTGTTAGGGACAGACTAGTCGGAGACCATCCCACTCTCTGATGGCCCCAAAGCCATACATGGTTTGCACACATGTCATCCCTCCTCTCCAGGGCTTTGTCCTCGTGTCAGCACTTTAGGCAAAGCAATTCGTCTTTTGCCAGGCTTGGCCAATTTTACGCTTATCATATTCTCTCCAATCACGTCAGGTCGCCCATCCTAGCTCCGGCTCAAGCTCCTTCGGGTATGGATTTCTTTTCCTGGCGTGTTCATCTCACCGTCTCTTTCCCGGCTTTGATGACTCTCTATAGCTCGGGATCCTGAGCCGACTACTCTTCGTACACTGTAGATATAATAGACAAAGACTTCTGTGAGTCCGGAGATTTCTCTTTCCTTTCCCCCTTATCTTTGGGCCCCCCCCCCTAAAAGCTCCTTGCATATTGGTCACATACTCCTTTATCATGGGCCTGACCTTAAAACCAGACCCGGATCGCAAACCCAGGAGAGAAAGAGTAGATACACCAGCTCCTCTTCAACCTACAATGGCGACTATTCACGATGATGATGAGCTGCTGCTGGCTCGCATCGGCTATAAGCAGGTATTGGCGCCCAACGCCTTGCGACGATCATAGCGGGGCACAATCTGATAACGATCTACTCGCACTAGGAGCTACGACGGGAGTTCTCCAAATGGTCGACCGTCTCATATGCCATCTCTATTCTGGGAGTCCTCGGCTCCGTGCCGGCGACATTTGGTGCACCGTTATCGGCTGGCGGCCCAGCAACAGCTGTATGGTGCTGGTTGATCGGTTCATGCATGGCTATGTGCATTGGAAGCTCCGTGGCAGAGTTAGTGTCGGCTTATCCCACGGCTGGAGGGATGTACTTTGTCACAAAGCATGTCGTTCCTCCCGACCAGGTCCCTATTTTCTCCTGGATCCAGGGTTGGTGTAACCTCCTTGGACAGACAGCAGGAGTCTCCAGTGTGGCATATACGGTCAGTCAGATGTTGCTGGCCTGTGTCAGTATGAATTCGGATCTTGTCGATGGCAAGTATTCATATGCACCGTAAGTTACCCAGCCCTAGTTGCTACCTAGGTAGGTTTCTAAGTTGATATCATTCAAGGACGGCGCTGGAGACCGTCCTAGTATCAACCGCAATTCTATGCATTCTTGGGGCGATTTGTTCATTGACTACGAAATCCTTGCATCGAATTATTTTGTGGTTTGCTCCCGTAAACAGTGTGTATTGAGGGAACTTCATTATTGACCTTATACTGATGAGTTCACAGTTGGGGCGACTATCTGCATCTGCATTGCGCTGATTACCCTTACCCCTAATCTACAGCCAGCGTCCTGGGTCTTTGGCCATTTCACTGATGGCTCAGGATGGGGCTCCAAAGTCTTTTCTTTCTTCCTAGGCTTTTTATCTGTTGCCTGGACAATGACCGACTACGATGGGACGACACAGTATGCGACCCAAAAATCCATTTCTACCTATTTACAGTCTAACCTTGCAACCTTATTGCAGTATGTCCGAAGAAACTCATGATGCCGCCGTGCGAGGGCCAGTTGCTATCCAAACAGCCGTTCTAGTATCCGGAGCACTCGGATGGCTCCTAACCGTATCAATGTGCTTCTGTCTAACCGATTTTGAGGGAATTCTGACCTCGCCTACCGGCCTTCCTGCAGCCCAGATCTTCCTAAATGCCGGTGGCAAGCGAGGTGGCACGATCATGTGGGCATTTGCTATTTTGGTTCAATTCTTCACAGGTTGTTCAGCCATGCTGGCAGATACACGAATGGCCTATGCTTTTGCCCGAGACGATGCTCTTCCATTTTCAAAGTACGATGCTTCTGGCCTTTGCACTCGATTCAAGCTCCGCACTGATACATTATAGGTTCCTTTCCAATGTCAATCCTCGCACTCATACCCCTGTCAATGCAGTGTGGTTCGTGGTCATCTTCAGCGTAGGTTTGAACTGCATCGCCATTGGCTCCACGCAAACAGCAACCGCAATCTTCAACATCACTGCCCCGGCGCTAGACCTGTCTTATGTGTCTGTCATTCTCGCCCATCAGCTCTATAAATCGAAAGTCAAATTTATCGAGGGCCCCTTTACGCTCGGCAAATGGGGTACTCCTATTAACTACATTGCTGTTGTCTGGGTCTTGTTCATCAGTACAATTCTTTTCTTCCCGCCGCAGCTTCCTGTGACGCCAGCGAATATGTAAGGCGCTTAAACTCGGTTTATGTCCAGATATGAAAATGCATGCTAACTTATCCCTACCTAGGAACTACGCCATCTGTGTTGGCGGCTTTATTGCGGCTTTTGCTTTGATATGGTGGTGGGTTGCAGCTCGAGGGTAAGCTAAAACTACTCCATACTTCTAACATCATTCAAGTGGATACTGACATGTCCTACCTTCTTTCTACAGAAAGTACACTGGTCCTCAAACCAATGATATCATACGAGAAGTTCCCACTGAGGACGATGGCAACGATTCCGAAGAGTCAGGCGAGATCACTGTTTAGATGACAGATTCGTCTCTTACACCACGACGGGAACTTGTGGTCTCATTCTTCAGGTTATGGATTGGATATAGATTATGCTCATGCTTGTTTGATGTTTTGGGCATTTAGAAATGGGTCATGTTGGTTTCGGGTTAAACTTGTGCGTCGATGATAATGTTGTTTTCCCATAGAAGGCTACCTGCCGCTATTGATTTAGACGAACTATAGAAGCTTGTTTGATTATAAATCTCTTTGTGTTTGGAAGAAACAAGTGGCTATGAATGCTTTGTTGATCATGAAGTTATACACCGGAAAAAGATAGAAATACATGTCACGTGTATTGCCTTAGCTGCCTGCAACAACAGCCAGGCCCTCGTAGATTTTCTTTTTGACAGCAAGGAAGCTCCCTAATCCACGGCCAGAAGGCCGACCCAGTGAAGACTGCGCCGTTGTTTCGATTTCGATCTTGCCCGTCCCCGATTTGCGCACAGCTACCGACTTGTCAATGAGAAGCGTCCCCTCGCCTCGGAACTCGGCAGTGTGACCAGCGGATTGCATCAGCTTGCGAAGATCAGCCAATCGCAAGTCACCGACGTGAAGAGGGCGAGCCATAGACCTGGTTCCTGCAGCCATGCTAGCTGGAAGGGTGTCAAGTAAAGGATAAACCCCCACCTTGTCGATTATTTTGGTGTCTGCTTGTTCTAATGCCGGCGCGACAGCGGAAGAGGCTGCTTCGTCTTTCAGCTGCTTCACCTTCTTGCCTGGTGTTTCAATGTCCCCGATCTCGGCAGGCTCTGGTCCTCTCAACTGTGCCGTGAGAGCAACGACGCCGAGGCTGCGGACGTGCTGCCAGTTCAAGCGTCGAACGAGCGTGTTGCTCAGCTTGACATTCCAGGCATTCGTATCAACGCTTGCATCGATGACTTCGCCGTTCGCCGGAGTGAAGATAATGGCAGCCGAGTCAAACGCAGGGTCAGAAACCGTAGCGCCCAGCTTGACTGTCAGCAGTTTCTGGCATTCGGCTGCCAATGCTGACGTCTCTTCCTTCATGCCTCCAACCAGGATCAATTTCTGAGGTTGGATCAGTGGAATTAACATCTCCAAGCTGCGCTTATCGTGCAAGCCCATGAAGTCGATAAACGCAATTCTAGCGTTGATAGTGATGGCCCGGGTATTGTAAACGACCTTCGCAGGACCTTCGAATGACTGGCCTTCTATTTCGTCTTCGGACTCCGCAGCTACATCGGCATCTTCACCATCGGAGACAAGACTGAGATCATCGTCGTCAATGGTCTTGCCATCGATGTGGGGACGTTTCCGTCCAGCTGCGCCACCAGACAACTTGCGTCCATGGGGGCCGGCGGCATCACCCCATCGTCGTTTTTGGCCCAGCTTAGTCTCGGCATCAGTACGCCGTTGCTGCATATCAATCTCTTCCCGTTCTTCGGCCCGGAGATACTCCTCTGGGCGAATGAATTCTCCATATTCGTCTCCCTTCTTTCTCGGTGCCACATAAGGGAACATACGCTCGCGGCCCTTCTTTCCACGCACGTCGTAGTCATAAACGTTCTTTCGACGGAGAAGGATGTTGATGCCTAGGTCTTCGTCGCTGACGGCAAGTTTGCTTCGAGTAGCGTGTGCAAGTGAGGCCGAAAAGTTCAGCGCGCGACCCTGGTGTTCAGGATCCGAGTCCTCGGAAGTGGTAGAGCTCGATCCGTCATCGAGGGCATCCGCGGCAGTTTCAAGGGTCTCCTGGCCAAGTGTCTGAGAGGTGTCTTGAAGTTGGCGTTTGGTCGCGAGATACTGCTGGTATATTAACTGCTCCCCGGTATCCAGAGGGGCTCGCTGCACATCTGCCCAGCACAATTCTCGTCCACCGCTGTGGACTTGTTCGATATGTTCGCCATCCGATCCTTTCTCTAGAGCCACGCCATCTCTTCGTTCCTCGTACCACTGCCAAATCATGCCTCCAATGGTCGAACTTTGTGATGGTTTCGATCCTTGAGTCTGCATGTCCTTGCGGAAGGACTCCGTCATCAACAACAGATTGTTGGGTCCTTCGGCCACTTGTCGAAGTGCATCCTTTGAGAAGCCCCAGTCCATTGATGTATCGGATGCAAGAATTACTTTAGGTCCGGGTTCTGCCAAGAGCTTCTCAAGTCGCTTCTTGCGCTCGATGATCTTGAGATGTTTGAAAGTGAATGGGCCTCCACCCTTGCTAGAGCTCTTGTCCTGTCCACCCGTCCTTTGCCCGTTTGTGACATCTGCACTTTCCGCCGCTTCAAATTCGCGAACAATGTTCTCGTCCATCCACTCCAGCATGCTTCGAGCGAGTCGGATTGTGTTGGTAACCTTCTTTCCAGCCAGATACAACCCAGCCCCTTGAAGAACATCCTCTTTGCCGCCGTTCGCGGCATCGCGCCAAGAATGTTCTAGTGCGTAGGCCAGTTCAAGAACTCGCGCACTTGTGTCTGTAGGAATGAGAACTGTTCCACCTTTCGCAAGGCTACTTCGGATCATGTCGAGCAGGAGGTCGTCTCGCTTTTTCCGACCCCCCGAAGGCGCCAGCTTATCGCCTCCCGTTGTACTGCAGATCAAGGCTGTGGGTTTCCGCAACTGCTCAATGACCTCTGTTCCACTGGCGCCAGAGCCACCGAACCACGCAGCACCCGCGACCACGCTTTCACGAGCCTGGTTCCAATCCACTGCATAGACAATAGATTCTAACCCATGCTGAATATGCCATATCGTTCCACCTACGGTGTGACCGGCGTTGTAGGCTGTGAGAGTAAGCCCGTTCAAGGGCGGGGAGAAAGGCGATGGGAGCGGTTGGTGGGGTTGGGAATATTTGAGTGGCTGTATGAGAGAGAAATATCGAGAAATTTCCTCCGCTGTCGGCGATTGAAGCAGTATTCGGCTTGTGCTGCCAGCGGCTTCAGTATCCCCGCCTGGCACAGTCGCAGACCCTGCTGACGATGCGCCCGGCTCTGAAACAGAAGCCTTCGGTAAGAATGTTGCAGCAAGCGGAGCGGAGGCATAAAGGTCTTGTAGGAGCGTACGGCCGAAAGCGATGACGGGATTCGTTGCATAGATTGGGATTTGGGTGAAGAGGGGGAATGTTCGGCAGCAATGGACTAGAGCGCCAATGTGAGCGGGCGTCGCATGTGTCAAAAGAATGAGAGAAAGTGTAGGAATATGCCTGATGATAATATTAGCTCATCTAATTTCAAACAAGGAAACGCGTTGATCGCATGCTCACTTCTCAAGTTCCGCTAAATCAAGGGTATTAAACTTATCATCCCAACCAACATCCACCAGAATCTTGATGCCTCCATCAAGCTCCAAGATAGACTGCGATGCCCTCGAAGATGACGACTGGGCACCAAGGAGGGGAGTGAAAGTGAACATCTTGAGAATCTGCCGTTACTCACGGCAAACCTAGCAGCCGCGATTGTTCTGAACCAGCGATGCGGCGACAGATCGGTCACGATCAATGCAGCTGTATGCCTCGAGGTATTTGGTCAATTCCAAGATTGATACATTATCTCAGGGTGTCAAATTGATCCGACTTTCGCGAACAAAGGCGAGAGATACCAGACGACGGGTGAGCTGTTTGTTCGGTTTGCACGTGACGTCTAGCGATATAAATCCCGATATTGTATAGATCAAGTTCCTCTCTCAACACCTCTAAGTGATTCTTTTTCCTTTTTTTTCTTTGAACTTATACTTCACCTAGCTGTGGATAACTATTGTCTTTTATATCGGCTTCTAACATTCATTTGAGTGTAGTGCAACCTAGCGTTGCCTTGCGATTATGCCACGGGACTTGAACATGCAACTACGTTAACACACATGCTTCGCTCCAACCTAGTGTTGTAAGAAGAATTCTCATCAGAAGAATGGTAACGGTTAAGTGAAAACACAAAAAATAATAATAAGTTCAAATAAAAAGGCATGGACATCCCAACCTCTGAATCTATATAACTCCGATCCAACGACCATCCACCCCAAACTCCAATACAAAACTACCCATGGATATGTACACAACAAGTTTATCTAAACGATGACCACCGAGCTGAGCTGACTGACAGCTCTTTCACAGATGCTGGTCTTGGCCTTCTCTTACATTGTCCCTTGCTCCTTTTTTTCGATCTCGAGACCTTTGTGCGTGCCGCAGGCACAGGCGCTAGCCCAATCTAATCGATCATGGTCAGCGTGATTCTTAAGAATCCCAATGAACCAAGCCACTTACTGGATCCTGCCATTGACTGAAAGGGCGGTGCCTTTCAGCCCAAGGGGGTAGCGTAGCGTTGACAGTGGGTTTGATCTTATGGCTCGCCAATTCCTCCCCTGCCCACACTCTTACTCGGCGAACAGCCAGAGGGTCAGGGAAATGCCTCGCCCTCTGAATTGGATTCTTTAGATATGCCTTTGTCTGTTCCAGAAACCCATCTTGCAGATTAGGCGGAATCTCAGGACTAGGTGCGTCCGCCTGTGACCTTGCACCCGTCTGATTCCCTGTAGTCTTCTTCAACAGTGCCACCGGCGGCCTGTCTGATATTTTCTCCGCTGCAGCTGCTCGCATTTCGTCTCTTTTTTCTTGTCCTGCTCGTGCGAATGACATAATCTTGTCCACCTTGATCTCAGCCGCTGTCTTCCGAGTCGCAGGTGGTGATGAGGATGATGTTGATGTTGACTCCATCCGCATACGTTTACTTGGTTTCATAACCTCTTCCGTTTCGAGTTCACTTGTCTCCGCCTCTTTCTGTACATTTTCCAGTGCCTCCAGCGCCTCCCTTTCGGAATTTGATGACGACTGTGCTTGACGCTTTCGTTCTGGTGCTTCGTGATGTTCAATTCCGCCTAACCTTTCAACTTGAACCAAACATTAGCATGATTGACCAGGGTGATAGATAAGCAGATTGACTCACAATTCATTTTCTTCTTGCTATAATACCTCTCAATCTGTCCAGGGCTAAAGAGCCCGTCATGGGATACTGGGGACAGGCTATTCGTCGATTGGGCGCTATTATCGTCAGCGACGTTGACCTTGCTAGTCTCACTGGTCTTGGAAGAAGCGCTGACCTCGTTGTCGGAGCCGGAGCCGGAGCCAGAGAAAAGGCTATTAGGTGATTGCTCTCGAGAGTCCCGAGCTGAGTTGGGCTCAACCTGAACGTCATCGGCGTCGCCAAAGATTGAACCATCTTCCGAGACTGTATCTAGAACCCATCAGTTAGCGCCTTGCGCGAATAGATCTGCAGTATGCAACGTTTGGATGTAATGTCAAAGTGATTAGTCCTCCTGTTCCCTAGAACCGTGACAACCAACCAAGAGACTCGACCTAGACGCCTTGGCTCAGACTGCTTCCATGTAGCTCATTGTGTCTCATACAGGGAAAGGCTAAGGACCATGTGGAGAATAAGAAAACTACATCAAACTAAGCCCATTTGTACTCACAAATTCGTGAAATTTTCTCCTCGTTTCCAAGAGGCACAGGCGTTGTCGGTTCCGAATAAGTGCCCTCTGGATTTAGTTCCAGGCTGGAGTTCCTGGTCACAGACGACCTTCTGGAATCGACTGACTGATTTCCTTCGCCACCCTGCTCACTACCCCGTTCGCTTTCTGCGTCCGGACTTGCAGAGCGTGGGGCAGTGGGCCATTCCTCCGATGTCGCTTGATTATAGATGTGGGTATTCACGGCATGCGGATATGCCTTCTGTATGCGTTTTTCATCCACTTGGACAGTCATGTTTGGACGCTCATAGTTGCGGAAGTAAAAGGCCGTATCACTTGACTTTCGAATAGTTCGCTCGGGGCCTGACGAAAAATGCCTCGTCATGGGTACTGGCGGCAGAGCCGGGTGCCATCTGTCCCCAGCAGCCACAGCGTTGTGCAAGGGACCCCCGGGGTGGGCCAGGGATCCATAGATCTGCTCCTGCGCCACTTTATCAATGAGCGTGTATTCGAGGCATTTGTGAGCAAGTTCGTAAAGGGCTGGGTATTCTAGCCCGGCCCATTTCTCGAAGTCACCTTCTTCAAAGGTCCATTGTAAATTGCCCAAGTCCCTCGTGCCATCAGGCCTGCTGGATTTGGCATTTGAGGTAGGTCGTTTTACGTTTTGGGTTTGAGTGATCACCCAACGAGGCTGCGGTGCGGCACCTCCAATCCAGATTTGTGGTAGAGGTCTGTTATCTCCGTTCTCGATACCTTCTGGGAGAAAGGCTTCCTTGATGTACACCCATTGCCCAATTTGTAAAGCCGGACGCTCTGCTTTGGGCGGGCCTATTTCCACGCGAAGATTGGGAGGAGCCCGAGTCTCAACCCTGCGCCTTTTGGCCTGCGGCTCATAGTGTTCTTCTTCGCTTTCTTCGTCTTCGTCATCTTCGTCCTCGTCTTCATCATGGTTTATTGAAGCCTTCGTGGTCTTCGCCTTCTTGGTAGTTTTGGCGGTTTTGGCGGTTTTGGCGGTTTTGCCTATATTGGTGATTTTGGTTCCTTTCGTCTTCGCAGCTGTGCGCTTTGTGCCCTTTGTGGTGCTTTTGGCATTGGCAGCCTTTGCAACCTTTGCGGCAGCCTTGATTGCATCCTTCTCGGCCTTCGCTGCAGCTTTCTTCGCATCATTTAGAGCCTTTACTGCAGCTTTCTCGGCCTTCTTTTCCTCCCTCTCGGCCTTTAGTCGGGCAGCTTTAGTGGCCTTTTCGGCATTGGAAAGCTTAGCCGGTAGAGGCTGGGCCTTTGGCTGAGTGCCCGTAGCCATTCCTCGTGTTGTAACCATCTTTCCGACTCGATGGATAGATTCCGGTCTGATTGGATTTGTTAGCCAGAGAATATGTAGAATGGTAAGATGGTAACCATACTTATTATCAATTGGTGCCGTATAAGAATTATGGTTGATTTATTGATAGAAAATTCAGGTGAAGAATGTCGAGGTGTTCGCGGTTGAGGATAAATTTGGACATGTTTGGCTCTATATTAATAGAAGACAGAGACCGGTCACATATCCGTGCCAGTAGACAAAGCACGAGCAGAGAGAGATGAAGCAACGTGCAGATACTTACCGGCACAAAGAGAGTTAAAAATATCTCTTCGAGCCCTCTTCTTTGTTGACCGCGCCCAGCTTTATTGCAGATACGCCGAGGGCCTTGACAAAGAGCGTTTCAAGCCGGTCTTGATTCGCAATTTCCACTTCCAAACGAAAGCATCTTTGGTTCAAATTAATCGGGCTTGCTAACACCTGTAATGCAGCAGGTGTATAAGATTTTTTTTGACACTATTCACGACATGGGCATCTGTTTACTTCAAATCGAAACTCCGAGAGACTGCAGAAGACCAGCATTAGCTGGTGAGGATGGAACAGAAAGAAGTCAATAGAACAAATTAAGGAATCCAACCTATCGAAGCCACCCAAAGAAAGGAAACAAGAGTATCATCAGACTTGAGAAATTCACACCTTTTGTTTACTCCAAAGAGACCCAGATTTCTATATCTAAAATCCAATAATGTAGTATCCTAGCAAGTTCAACACTTTTTTACTAGGAAATGTGGAACTGCAAATCCGCCATGTTAGGGCTTCCAGGGTTCCTTCCAAGTGGAGATATCAGCCATTTCCCATTTCCAAAAAGCAAAAGCTGACCAGGGAAGATTGAACCTACTTGGTGTCCGGATTTGGCAATGGCCCCCCTCACTTCCTATCACGAAAGCGCCTCTAAAACAAAGCGAGGCATATTTTCCCGTTGTCTGGGTCTGACACCAGAATTCAAAACGAAACAAAGAGCTTTGAGGATGGATGCGTCCGTGCGGCCATGGCTGCTGGGATACACCTGGACAGACGTGCTGCCCTGCTGCCATTTTCTTGTGCAGAATGCTTGGTGGCTGCATGTCAATTGCCGCAGGGCAAGATTTGACATGAAGAGGGGGAAGCCCCTGTGGTAACTTCTATCAATTGGGATTGATCTGATTGACTAAGTTGGATTCAAAGTGGACCGTCTTTGACATGGTTAAGGCTATTATTAGCGGACGCCTGTCAGCACAGGACAAAGGAAATCTCAAAATTAACATCCACATAGACATGAAAGCGCCAGCTTACAAGCCTTCCATTTTGGGATAGCGTATCGCTTTCCGGCAACATGACACAAAGAGGGATGCTGTCTCATGAGTCTGATGATCTGATTGCTGCAGGATCCCCATATTTCAGTTGGGACTGCTAAAAATCACTGTCAATATTCCTCAAATGATTTTTGAGTTTCAATTGGCAACATGATCAAAGCAGGGAGGAAAAAGATTCCCCAGCACCACTGAAAGAAGTCTAGGGACAATGCACAAATAGGCCGTCTTTTGAGAGGAGCATAAAGGGTCACACAATTACAGGACCTCCTGTCATACACAGCGTCTGGGATGCAGTACACAAATATTGGGTCCCTTGGGTCATGCAATGTACGAATACGTAGGACGCCGAGGAGCACGAGTCAGAAGTAAACATTGGTAGAATAGGAAAACAATTAACAGAAAATAATCTCGTCATTCAAGTACGCTGAATATATTAGCAACTCCAAGCACAGCGCGATGCCTGCCTTGTTTGGTCTTTAATTATGTCACAATATGGCAGACCCATCAATTTTAATCTTCTTCAAGCGAACTTTCGCGCAATAAAGCGTATTCACACTCGTTGCCCAGGCAGACCGTCTATTGCCAATACCTGGGTTCATCGAAGACGTGGTAGCGGTGTCCGCGCACTCCCTGACCGCGGAACAAAGCAGGGAAGCGGCGGCCAACGGGGACCATCTCCTCTGGGATACGCATCTCATTTTCGGGTTCAGGCTCGCCAACGACGAATTTTCCAACCTAGATCACGAAACAGTCAGAAATTAAACACGCGTAGAAGAAAATAGAAAAATCTTTACTTACCTGGATCTCCGTATCCGTGATGGTATCACGACTGATTCTGGCGTAGCCAGTGCGGTGCAGCTTCTTGAAGAGAAGGTACTCACACCATCTATCCCAGTCGGTAGGATCGATATCCTTCATTTGGCTACGCTCACTCACGTAGGTGTTGTAGTTACCCTCGAGCGGCTTGGTGACGAGGTAACTCAGCAGGATCAGAGGACGCGGGGAGTCACCCATCAGCTTTGATAGATACTCGCTCTGCAAGCGGCGGTCCTCGGGATCCTCTTCCTGTCCGGAATGGAACACAACAACATCAACCATCTCGCCGTACATGTCGAGTGTGGCGTGGATGGCAGGTGCAAGCTCACCTACAGGCGAGGGGAGGAGGTGGTGCGTGGAGTTCACAATGGGGAACTTGGACAGCAAGGCGGAGCCCCAGGTGTGCTTGTTGGGACCGGGGCCGAAGTCAGTGTAGTAGCCAAGGTCCTCGGCGATGAACTGGGTGACGTCTCTGTTGCCCATGATGATACGCTGGTTGTCGGATTCGAGGAAACCAATGACATCCAGTTCAAGCTCGCCAATGACGTCGCGCATACGGCGCTCAGATGACCACATGTTGTTGTCGAGGCCGAAGTGGACAGTCCAGATACCAGCCGTCACAACCTTGTCCTCCTTGTGATAAGGAGTGTAGTCATTGGTCGGGAAGCGGAGGTAGGCGACAGATACGGAAAGCAATTGCAGCACAGCAAGAACGTAGATATAGTACGATCGCTGTTTCCTGCTATTGGGGTTGACGGGCTTGTGGGGCTTGCGGGAACGAGTCGAGTTCGAGGTCGCCGCAGAGAAAACACCAGCACCAATGGACAGCATTGTGGTGGTCATGAGCCAGTCAGTGTGCTCACGAAGCAACGGGCCGCCTGGCACGAAGGCATAGGCGACAACCCAAACGTGGAAGAGCAAGAGAATCACATAAACGATGAAGCCGATGCCGAACGTGCTCGCAGGAGAGTGACGGACGCTGGACACAATCAGAACGGGAGCAACGGCCATGATATAGAACGCAAAAATTAGGGCACCATAGAATCCAGTCCAGTGGTGGTAGCAAGTAAGGAGAGCAGCACCAATGGAACCGACACCGAAGGCAGTCCAGCTTCCAGCGATTCTAGGGTGGAAGATGCCGTACACAAGGCCGGCTCCCATTGCGAAGATTGTCAGAGCACCGTGAGGAGCTGCGAGCGGTCCGCGTACTGGGTATCCGTCCCAGACCCACGAGATCATGGTACTCGAGTCAGTCAAGAGTGACACGATGGCGAACATCAGAGCGCCAAAACCAACACCAGCAAGAATGGACGAGCCCTTCTTGCCACCTGCTGGCAAGTAATCACCACCGCTCGTAGTTGAGCCTCTCTGAGACCTCAAAACAGCGAACAGAGCAAGGAAGATTCCGACTTTGTTCCAGCCACCGTTTTCGGCGTGAACAATTGGCCAGAGAGGGTTGTTGGTCTTGCATGCGAACTTGGCAACGACGGACATAATCAATCCGATTCCCCAAGCCATGATTCGGGCCTCGAGACGAGGGGTGTTGGCCCTTTCCGAAAAGAAGCTAGCGGTCCATGCTGCACAAGTAGTAGCCAGAGCGAACCCAGTCACAAAGAGTCGGTTGGCAGGATCCTGGAATTTGTATGCGAGAAGGCCAACGAGCGAAAGCAGGTGAAGAAGACGAAGATTCTTCACCGCTGCATATCGCAGGGATGGGATAACGTAAAGCAACGGGGATGTGCAGGTAACAATGGCAACCTCGTATCCGGAGATACCCATGTGCCAAAGAGGGAAGTCTATCAAGGTCAGACAAGTCCATCCGTAGCAGGGAATACACGTCACTTACACCAGACAAGGACAGGCAGAGCAGTCACGATGGTCCAGAAAACAAACTACATTCCATTGTCAGTAACGCAAGAGATGAATGATCGGCTGGTATAATTACCCCATTGTAGACATCCGAGGCGGCATCAATGACCTCAGTCCAGAAGAAGCCCTCGCCAAAAGTGTTGCCCACTGGCTTGCCCTTCCTACGTATGTGGTTAATTTCCAGGGTGGTTGTAGTTGGTTATGGGTTTGTACACACTCTTTCTCCAAGACAAAATCTGCAGTCGTTTCCAATTGCCTAACGAGCACATACTTAGACAACGTTTTTTCTTTGTTCAAAAACCATATAGCCTTTGGCACTATACATTTGATGCGGGCAATGTCATTTTGGAAGCCACGGTACATACCCTCTGCTAACACCCTTGACATCCCTCACCACCAGTTCGAAGCTCTCAAAGTCAAGAGCTGTGACAGCATCAAAACCGACATCGAACAGGATTAGGGACCATTCGAAGAAGGCATATTTGGTGTAGGCTAAAGGATTGACTAATTAGCATGCGGTAACCTCCGGTTGGATGCGTACAATGGCAAGTACTCACCACCAGGAACCTTGTGGACCTTGTGCTGAATGAAATAGTAGATCAACGGAACCAAAGTTCCAAAGAATAAGCTGGCCATGATTTTGCGGTACTTGACGGCACGGCGGTTGATCGGGCTGAGCGCAAGACAACCCAAGGTCCACGGCAAGGTGGCCACCAAGTACGAGATCATGAAGATGTCATGCCAGTCGTGGTCATCGGTAGATGTGACATAGGTCCAACCACCGCATGTCAATGTCCGGAAGATGCCCACGCCGGCGACCAACTTGGGTAAAGTCGAGTTCGGACGCGAAGTGAGGATATACCACAGGAAGACGAGGGCGAAGCGAGGACCGGAAGTAATGGCAATGAAAACCTGGAAAAAGGACCGTTCGGGATATCGGTCACCGATGGTCGCAGACACGGAGGGGAACCATTCAATGGGGTAGCCGTAATGTTCGTTTTGAACGATCTTGTGGTAGTGCAAAGCAACGCCGACAATCAAGGCGCTGATGAAAGCCGCATATGCGAAAACCGTGTGGGCCCACGCAACCCATTTGCCATTGATCTACGAAGATGTCAAGTCAGTAGCTTTTCTAGATCCGAATCGCATGGCGCTTGGGAACGTACGGCAACCACGGCATCTCCGTCCTTGTATCGGGGAGCCATGGCGGCACAGAGGTAAAGGCAATCTCTGCACCTATATGATAAAAAAAAGCAAAAATTGAGAAAGAAAAGAGCGTCAAGAAAAAGAATGAAAGGAAAAACGACTTAAACAAGATGTCACGAGCAAACGGCCCCTGAGGGAAATGAAAACAACGTCCGGATCCCTCGGTGCTTGTGAGCGTCCTTTGCGCTAACCCGATGCGGCTAGGCGCACTCTGGGGCTGATCGGTGTTTTTTCAATGCGGGATGCCGACTTTTTTTTTTAACCTCTTCAGTGAGCAGCAATCATGTCCGCCGCAACAGATAAGGCTCGATTCTTCCTCGAGAAATCTGTGCCTGAGCTCAAGGAATATGAGCGCAAGAAGATTTTCACCAAGGTAAGCCCGCAAGCGGAGTTCTTCCATCAGGATGGCAACTGATCAGGATCACTAGGATGAAATTTCCTCAATCGTTAAAAAACGATCTGATTTCGAGCACAAGCTTAACGCACGTGGTGCACAGCCAGTGGATTTTGTGCGCTATGCTGAATACGAAATGAACCTCGATGTGCTGCGAAAGAAGCGGGTGAAGCGCCTTGGGATTCGGTCGGCAGGATTCAACGGCCAGCGACGCATTTTCTTCATTCTCGATCGAGCTACACGCAAGTTCCACGGCGATATCAACCTCTGGGTCCAATACATCGAATATGCTCGCAAACAGAAGGCACACAAGAAGCTCCTCATGATTTTCACCGATGCTCTGCGACTACACCCTACCTGCGCCGAATTATGGGTTTATGCCGCTAAGCATGTTCTCGATGACCACGGAGATATGACACAGGCTCGGAGTTACATGCAGCGCGGTCTACGGTTCTGCAAGAGCGCGAGGACAATTTGGATTCAATATGCAAAGCTGGAATTGATTTACATCGCAAAAGTGGTTGCTCGCCAAAAGATTCTCGGACTTGACGAGGAGAGCCAAAAACCTAAGCCGATCCAAGAAGCAGAAATCGACGACGCCGATGCCGACATGATTGCGCTCCCATCCCTCACAGCTGAGGACATCAACCCGAGCACCGGAGCGGACGGAGAAGTAGACCAGGTTGCACTGCAAAACCTGAACTCCACACCTGCTCTGAGTGGTGCTATCCCGCTCGCTATCTTTGATACCGCCACAAAGCACTTTAACCACGATGATCGGTTCGGTCAGGAGTTCTTTGATATGACTTGGGAATTCCAGGATGCGCCTTGCCTTCGCAAGATTTTGGAGCATGTGATTGAGACGATGCGCGCCAACAAACCTTCCAGCCCACGGACGCAGATTTGCTACATCAAGTTCCCGACCGCTGGAATCCCCTTCACTTCGGCCGAATTCCCGCGGGCGCTTGGTAGCTCGCTTGCCCGCCTCAGAGAGTACCCCTTGGGCAAGGATCTCGCACGCCAAGTGATCAACTGGCTTCAACCTGTTCAGGCAACAGAGGACATGGATCCTTCGTTGCAGAAGGTTATTGCGGCTACCGTCCGCAATGCAGAGCGCGCGGCACAGGAGTAGCATACATATAGCATACCCAAGTATTTGTATTTAGCACTTAGGCGTTGATCGGATATTATCAAAATTCAGGGTCCACTGGTGAACTTGTCCCTATGCTATCATCAGACGGTTTGCATGATTCATTATCAATCATCGTATTTGCTTCCCCGGCGACTACTCTTCTTGTCGCTGTGTTTTTTCTTGTCTTTGATCCGACCCTCATTTTGAGCCCTTTGTCTGTATTTGTTTTTCTGGTTAAATTTGGCCGATTGCTTGCGTGGAACGAGTAAACATACAATTTTTGGACGCGATTTCTTTGCGCTTGGGATGTTTCCCCGGGGATCACTTCCCTGGCCGAGCTCTCCAATAGTTGGTAGAGTTTATCAAAGCAGGATTCAACATTGTTAGACTGTTTCCGTTCCTCATCCGACTGGATGATTAGACATTGGGTTCTTTCGGCAGCATATCGGGAAACGCGTAGTGGATGGTGTATCAGACGGGGAATTAAGGGCAGTAACGCGTCCAATGGGACTTTCAGGGTAGCCTTGGAGTTGACCCTATTTCCCCCGTTTCCCGGTTAGCATTGCAACATTCAGTACTATTGATCTTCAAGTGGGGGTGCTGACTTGTTCACATTTTGCCCGCCCGGACCGCTGGACCGACTGAACGAGACCTCGCCGATGTTGCGGGGGATGGTCTTTGAATTGAGGGTTTTGAGCCAATCTCTGGCTAATTGTATATCCTGGTCAGCTTGGGATGCAAATCTTCTCAAGGGTGCTCGAAAGCAGTGTATACGCCATTGGCAATACATGAGGTAGGTATGTTGTAGTTGCTCAGGTGTATACGAGAAGTACCTAGGTAGGGAGGAGTGTGACTAATTAAAACATCTAAGAATTGCAATGCCGCTTTTCTCGCCAGGTCTAGCCCCGCTTAGCGTACGTAACAGAAGCTTTTATTTGGCTATTGTTTTTAAAGTGATTTGATTTAGAGTGCCCAGGTGTTTAAAGTGTTTAAAGTGCTTGAAGTAATTGAAAATGGTTAGAGTGGTTCGAATGTGATATAGTTCCATAGTGGTTCTAGTGTTAAGAGTGATTATAATTATAGTACATCTACCAATTGCTCTACATAATCCATAAAACTACATATGTAGGAATATATTCTTTCTTCTCTATGAATCTAGTTAAATAAAATATAAACAAAAAAAAATTATAAAAAATAAAAAATAAACCAGCTCACCCTCGTGATGGACATATCCCCAAATCCCAGAATCTCAACGCCTCCAATTACTCACCTGACCAAACTTTTTTCCACTTCTCACACCTGGGCACCTCTAGAACCCCCCACCTATTTCCCTATTCCCCCTTCTTCATCACCTATTTACTTCCTTTTCATTTCCCCTTTCCCTTCTGGGTGAGGTCTGAGAAATCCGACCCATCATTTTCCCATCGCCCCACCTTAGCTTGCGATTGCGAAAATTCCAAGGACCCTCTTCACCCGACATTTTTTCTCCGTAGATGAAACCACCTCCTCCTCAAAGTCTACATGACGCCCAGTCCCGATGAAGCGCTTCACTTTCGTGGAAAGACTCTGACTCCGGAAAGTCCTCGACCCCTACACATCCCCGAGCCATCCAATATCCCAGTTTTAGAGAACCAAATGGACCCCGTCTTCAACGATACCACCACCTATGAATGCTCGGTGTATAAACAGGTCCCGCAAACACACGATGGATGGTCGCACGGAGGGTTAAAGGATGGTCAGGGGGGACCGAGCCAGACCCAAGATGCTGGTAGTTTTCATGGGTCGCAGCTGAATCCTGGGATGCAGAATGCGATGATTGCTTCTGCATACTACCCTCCCAACCCAGCGTCGGGGTCCGAAGGCGTCGGCCATCCGAGCTCAGGTTTTTCTCACTCCAATTCCACTTATTCACACCCTGCTCCGGTTGCTCCGGTATCCGAAGGCTTTGCCACTGGGAGCGAAGTAGATCATGCCCACCCGGAGCAGTCAAGGATGCCGGATCGCCAAATTGCTGAGCGCGTGGAACATAATGGGGGAGGTGTCAATTTCCAGCAACTCCTCGACAATCTTTCCCATCCTAATCCTGGTGCAACCATTCCCGACGCTTCTTCGGCTGAGAACTCGTCTCTCCACCAAGCGCCTGCTGGCGAGTCCCTCGAATCCCAGGGCATCCCTGCCCACCCTCATGCCCAARGCCACGATTCTACCCAGGCCCATTATACTCCAAATGGCGAGGTGGCATACCACCAATTTCCGTCTGCCCATGATGCCGCTGCCACTGCATCGCCTGCCTACGCAGCCCAACCTAGTAATATTCAGTCCCAAACCCAGTCTCAGCCATTTAACACTGCCCCTGGAGGGGCCGAGGCTCTTATTGCCACCTTCCCGCAAACCCCATCTACCGGTGCTGAATCTCAGGGCTCCTTGCAGGAGCCTTCTGTAGCCTCCAAGAAAGGCCGTGTTGAAAAGCAGGGTCGGTCTACCAAGCCTGGTGGTGACGATGATTCGCCATGGGGTCCAGAGGTCCAAAAGAAATATGACGAGTTCCTGCACGATGAACGAATCTATGTGACGGAAGGTCTTTGGGATCGATTCCCGATGGGCTCCAGGCTATTTGTTGGTCAGTATTGTCCTGGCTTATATCTACTCCTTGTCGATCTAACAGTTGTACCATATTCAGGCAACCTCCCTACGGAAAGAGTCACCAAGCGAGACATGTTCCATATCTTCCATAAATACGGCAAACTGGCTCAGATATCGATCAAGCAGGCGTACGGCTTCATACAGTTTCTAGAGGCGGGTTCCTGCCGTGCAGCTCTCGACGTCGAGCAGGGAGCTATCGTGCGGGGTAGGAAGATACGTGAGTGCTCGAACCTATAGCTCAACAATTTTACTCTCAAAGACCTAACCGTTCCCAGATCTTGAAATTTCAAAGCCTCAGCGATCGACCCGACCCGCTCAAGCACCCGAACCTTCCCGTGCACCACCGCCACGTCGTTCCCGGTCACCTGATTTCAGCCGTGCTGCACCTGGGCGAACCAGCGTCCGGGCCCCGGCCGATCGGTATGACCGGCCTAAGCCATACGAACCAAGTCGGCTTCCATTCAGCGATTTCCGGGATGAACCTTCTCACCGTAGCAGACGCGACGATTATCGCCCGCCGCGATCGCCTTCCCCGCGACCCTTTCGGGGGTCTAGAGATGGGTATCGGTCGCGAGACAGAAGCCCAGAAAGATTTGATCGCCGCGAGCGAAGGCGCTCACGTTCTCCGCGTTCTCCGCGCTCTCCGCGCTCTCCTTATTCCAGAGATCGACGTTACCGCAGCATCAGCCCAAGACCACGAGGTATCTATGAAGGTGAAGCGGATTTACCTGTGCCTCGACGAGCTCAGCGAGATGTACCAGAGGTGCAGCTCCTCGTTCTGGAAGAACTTGACAGGTGGGTTGAAACTCTCGGTATCTGTTTTTGATAAAGTGACTAACATTTGCGAAGAAACTTCGTTCTTCATGTAGAGAACGCTTTCCGCAACCGTGGATTGCGAGTGGATGTCCTGGTGCTTGGTCCACGGATCCCTCTTGGCGCCGCCGTGCATCGTCAGTTTATTGAAGGCGTTCTTGCGGTTGTCCGCCTCTCTCGTCCGAATCAAGTCTCTCGGAAGATTCCTCTGCAGCTATTTGATCGAACCGCTGGATTGGATAACGTCCGCTTCCTTGGTAAGCGCATTCTGTGTTCGCTTCTTCGTCGACGCCTTACTTAACTCTCTTTTTTTCGCATAGATTATCCTGAGCTCGAGCCTAATATGTCCGCTGAGCTCCTGAGCCACCAAGCTCAAGCGATGCAGCGAGGAGCAGCCCCAGCCGCATTTGCACCCAATCCTGGTTTCATTGTCCCTCCAGGACAGCCTATGCCGGTTCCCCCACCTGGCTTGCCTGCGCTTTCAAATCCACCCAATATTGCGAACCTCATTGGTTCGCTGGATGGTCCTAGCCTTTCAACCCTCTTGTCGGCGCTCCAGCGACCTCCCCACTCGCAGCCCGTGTCTGCTACTCAGTCACCCTTCTCCTCACCAAACCCACCTCCGGCCGATCTCGCCAGTCTCCTGACCAACACGCATCGGCCTCCGCCTATGCAACCTACCGCACAGCAACCACTTCCCCACCCGCCCTTCAATCTCCAGCCTGTAAATGCACCCGTCATCACCGATCCAAATCTGCTCTCGCTCCTGGCCAAAGGACTAGGTGGACAACAGCAGCAGGGCCAGGGACCTACCGGTCCCCAGGTACAGAACCTGATGCAGCACCTGGCTAAATGGAAGCAATGATTTCACGACTCTCCTACTCCCTATCATTCTCATTCGAACTTAAGGTTCATCTTGTCATTGTTCATTTCCGGAGCCTGGCGTTCTTGCATCCCTACTTGGTGGATTTCAGTGCTCTGCTTCGGTACCTTTTTTCTGGCTGGCCGAAAACCAGTTCTTGCAACACTAGGCGTTTCCTTTTCTTTCCTTTTTGCTCTTTGCTCTTTGCTTCTCATGTGTGACAACTGCAGTAAGATATTAGGTAGATATTAGGGCAAGGCGGTACCTAGGACGGAGTTGACGTGTTTTTTTCCAACCATTGGACTCTTGCTTATTGTGACTACTGGTTTATTTTCCCCCTTCGGACATAATAAAGATGTTCCCTAGAACGTCTTGGGTTATATCTATGAAATCTCTTCCTTTCGTATCAAAGTGTGTGTACACTCTACCATATTCCCTCTGGCAGCGGCTTTCTAGGGCGTCTTAGGTGCCGCCTTTGTGAGGGTGGCCAGAGTCAGGCAAATTGAAGTCCTCCATATTTGTAGATAATTGCGCAAGTTGCCTATGTACGTGCATATATGTACTAGTACGCAATTTGACAATCTTCCGGGGCTCATGTAAAGGTCTATTCCATTGCAGATCCAAAATTTCCTCCCTACTGTACACGAGCCCTAGACCTTACAATTTGGAATATACAGGGCATTAGGATTGAGCAACCGAGCCGTCCAAAGCTTGCAGCTTCTAGTAATATACCTTCGAAATGGAGTGGTCATCAAGGTACGTGATAAGAGAGGATATGCTACATATTGTACAAAAGCCGCTAACGAAGTCCCCCTGGCTTCTTATTTCGAATTCCAACGTTGCTCCTTCAACTCCTTCACCTTGGCTGCATCCTCCCTTTGAATGCGCTCAATCGTCTTGTCACGATTGAACTCCATCACACGCTTTTCCTTGAAGTATTTCACCTAGTAAACGCAAAGAATATCGAGTCAGCAATCGGCCAATGAATAGATATAACTTGAAACAAGCTAGGAAACGCCAAAAACTGGTAATCCTGAGCAGCCGAACAAAGATCCTGCCGTACGTACCCAGCTCTGTGAACATGCTGCCTCAAACTCCGCAACTTCGCTCGCGCACTTCTGCCGCGCCTTCTTATCATCTTTAATGCCATCTAGAATATCGTTCTTGTCAAGGCAGGCGAAAAATCGATCACGGCCCTCCCAGCAGCGCGCGCGACTCGTTCGATCCGGGGCAATGCGGCCGCCGTCGGAGGCTTCGTTCTTGTTTGAATCGCCGGAAGACCAAGGTAGCCAGCCCATTTTGGAAAGATGATTATACCGGAGAGGAAGTAAGTGAGAAATTGATCCGTCGAGCTCAGATCAGTAGAGCAGTAGAGAATGCTGTGGTTTGTAGCGAGTTGTATAGCCAAAAGGTGTCAGTGACGGCAGTTGCTGGCGGGTCGGGCCTGTGACCGCCAAGACTGTTGATCCCAGGCAGGCCATCTCCCATCTTCGGACCCTTTTCACTTTCAAATCAACTTTCTGGAATTTACATATAATTTTGAAGCCTCTAGCACCGGATACATTTTGTCTCTGTATTTCACTTGGAACGCCCTCCCGACTAGCATTACATGTTCACTTCCCCACGCCTCCATCCTACCCTCGCCTCGAGCGGCGAGCTAAATCCGACCACCTTGACACCTCGGCCTTGAAACGAAATTCGCGAGGGTGAAAATACCCCCATTGTCTGCTTAGTTAATGTCCACGCGCCGGCGTCCGCCAGCGGGGTCGCGCACCGAACTCCCTCCGCTGAAGATCGTCCGCAAGATCCTCTTGCTACAGCTTGCATACTATGCCTGCGCCACGGTGCTCATCTTGTTCACAACAGTTGTCTATGGCGCACCATTCTCTCTAGACCTAGTCTTTGGCTGGGACTCCCTGCGCGGTGATACGACCATTGGATGGATGCTGGGGTTGGTGTGGTTGTTGAATTGCTTTATTAGGTGAGTAGTCCAATGGCTCGACATTGTGAGCAGTATTCCGATCAGCGGCTAATCGTGATCTCCTTCTGGGATACTCAGCGTCATGTTCCTACTTGTTTTCGTATCCCGCTCAAAGCTGGTCCCGGATTTCGCTCTAACAATCCACTTCCTCCACCTCATCACTACTACTTTGTACACCCACTCTCTCCCTTCAAACCTACTCTGGTGGGGACTTCAATTCGCTAGTGCAGCTATGATGACCTTCCTCGGCATGTGGGCGTGCCAGAGACGGGAGCTCGAGCCTATCAAGTTTGGTGGACATGGTGGCAGCACACAGGCTGGCTCATCGTCACAAGCATCTGCCGGCGATGGTCAGCAGGAGTCGAGCTTTGGCCGCGGCCGCGGTCGAGAACGTAGCTTGCAAGAATATGAAATGGATGATATGAAGCGCACGGGCGAGCATGCTGTATGAACCCGTGCCCCCTCGCACCCTCGCACCCTCGCCCCATCGTTGATGTTTCCCGTTGGGGCTATGAACGACTTTTTGCTGTCTGTTATAC
>PKQL01000396.1:0-26466 GCA_002916455.1 Penicillium sp. CF05
TTGTTCGGTGGTCGGGTGGTGCGTTTCGGTCTCGCTAGTCGCGGCGGCGAATCTTCGCGTTCGTCACGGTCGGGCGGTTCAGGGGTTCGCATCGCGGCCCGTCCCGCCATTGCTCACAGTACAAGAAGTCGGTATTACCGCCACGTGGCTTCCTGGTTATGTACTTGGAGTATTACTCTGACTTGTACAGAGGATTTCGAAAACCCAAGCAAGATCTCGTCGGTTTGCTCTTTTCGAATTGCGTTACAGTAATTCCCGTTGGTTCGTTTTTCGGTACCTGATCACTTTACAGGATGGATCGAAATTGTTTTTCGGTACAATGCACCTTTACAGTAGATTTCGAAAACGGMTTCCCCYWTGAACACTCACGSYTTGTTTCTCGGCCWGTACCCGACACTACACTAGCTCGGATTAGGACTAGTGGTAATCTAACATGTATTGTGAGCCAAGCATGGTCAATACCAAATCCAAATTCGAATTAGTGTGGTTTCGGATACGGGCCGAGAGACAAGCCATGAGTGTTCAAAGGGGAAGCCGTTTTCGAAATATACTGTACCTCGTTGATATAGTAAGATAAGGTGGTTACAATGGTGGGGTATACCGCGTCGTTTAATTCAAGTATGCATGAGTGATCCCCCGAATTGGGTGACTCATCCACCAGACCCGACGGAGCCTCCCACGAACTGCCTATTTTTCTGTGATGCAAAAGATAACGAGAGGTACAATTACATAAACTAAAAGCACTGAATGAAAATCTAGGAGATAGAAAAGGACGTCGTTCAACACAAAGCATTAACAAGTTCTCGCAGTGTTGCCCTTGGTTGCTGCCAACAGTGTCGAGATTGGCACTTGGCATACCACTGGTCTCCGTCCCGCAAAAGTTCAGCCAGAATATATGTGCTTTCGACGACCGGCCTTTTTATAAGATTGGCAATACCCTGGGTCGTGACAGGCTGCCCGAGTTGTAGGACAAGCCTGGTTAACGTCCCCTCCTCTGAAATGGAAAACTCCTCATTTCGAAGCCAGCCCCTCATGATGACAGACATTTCTGAGAATATAGACCTAGAGTATCCACCGAGGATCCATAAGCCCGCGTAGATCTCAGCAAGCCTAAGTTTGTCTCCAACTCGACCAAGCGCATAAAGGCGTTCGCAATTGCTTTGTACGCTCCTCGAAATGAGTTTGTAAGAACATCCTCCTATAAGAGCCTGTCTGTTCGTGCGCATTATTACCAAGTCTATCACAGCTTAGTCTCCAGCTCTAACTTGACAATGTCATGACACTCTTCTTACCACTGGGCACTCGATAGAGACCCGGCCTGATCGAGCATATATCTTCTTTCTTAGACTTCCGGGAAATTAAAAAAATGCGTTCAAATAGCGCCCAAATGTGGTTGCACTTCTCAGATGTCTGGAGGGCCTCATATACCCGATCAAGTGTAAAATGCGTAACAACGCTGCTTCCGGCGCACGCTTTCCATAGTTCTTCGTCGACAGGCTCAAATGAGGGCGATTTGTCTGTATCGTGTTTTATGACAAAGTCTGTGAGTTATCAGCTAATATAGCCTAACCCAGCAGGTATATCCTTTCTGACCATCTGGAGCGTCATAAATTCCCGTTCTTATTTTTCTAAATTTTTGCAAGAATTCACCAGGATCTGGGGATCTTTGAGTTAGCTTTATAACGATGCCGTGGTTGGAGAGCATACCATGAGGGGCGAAGTCCATTCTTGTTGGCCTGACGCTTGCCTTTTATTACATAGCTGGGTGAGGTCTTTGCTTTTATATGCTTGTGGTACTTGCCCTTTTCACATGCTGGAGCCGTTCGTCATCCTAGAAGGGCCTAGACGAGCTGTTACAGTACAAAAAAAGTTTTAGAGTTCCAATGAGCTGATGTATTTGGCTTGCTAGGATCGGATCATATCGAAAAAGATTGAGCTTGCTCAAAGCTAAAAGGCCCGTGCTAAAACACGACGCCATTATTTTCGGACGGATAGAATACTGATCGCCTACCGGCACCGATCTTGGTATTGCCAAAATAGATTCCCTCCAATCTGAGAGTACCAATTGAAGTGTCACTTTCTAATTGTTTGATTCTTTTCTAGTGTTTATCGAGTTATGCCACTCTTGAATTGACATAATCACAGCCAGAGTTTTTCTTTAAATTTATTTATTTTTATTTTTTTATTTTTATTTTTTTTTCAGCCGACCTAGGTTCCTCTTTCACGCAAATAAACCTTGCCTTCGACAAATAAAATGTCAGGAATGTCAATAAGTTCACAATCTTTTTTGTTGTCGGGTCTCATGGAGATGGCTCGGGGTCGGTTTGCTGGCAATCGAAGTGTGAGAAGCCCATATAGAAAGGCTCACACTTCGCTGGAAACCCCACAAAGTGGAGTGTGTGTCCATGCTTCTCTCACTGTTTGATTTGAAATGCATACTGGTAGAGGCGTTGTGACAGTATCAGAGTTGTTCTAGGCGTCTCGTACTGTCTCGGAGACAGTTATTATACCAGTCCTTCAAACACTTGTGCATATCGTATCACTAGTTTCTGCCAAGACTCGCCTTTTTCCATATTCCTGCAGGTATTTTGAGTGTAGACAAACGAGCTTTCTTCATGTCAGGGTCCGTTGCAAAACAATTGGGTCATCGCTGCTTAAGGGAATGAATTTAACAATCCGATATTTCCTCCGAACCCGTAAAATACCAGACTCAAGCGCCGCAAGGCCCACTAGAAATGCATTCTTTGTATTTCCCTTGTCGTCCTGGGCTTGATGTTGAGCGCCAAGCTCTTGTAGAGGAACGGCATCAATAACCACATCGTCGAGGCCATTTCTTTTGATGTCTTTCATTAGTTGGGTTCCATCGTGAGAAAGCAAAATCCGCACAGTCTTGTTGAATAACGTCTCGGTGGTCAATGTGTGTTGGGCTGGGGGTAGCTTACGTGCAAGCGAATCGGCGCTGAATCACTAGTAGAAAACCATTGTCAGGCTTGGTACCTTCCGTAGATTCATGCATGTTACTTCAATTGGGATTTGCAGCGATGAAAAACGAACTCTCACCCGGTAACCTCAAAATAGAATAAAAGTTAATTTGGGCTTCGACATGTTAATCGGTACATTTGATTTATGGGGACTCAGTATTTAACAGCAGTTGTGAACTATTCGATGGGAGAAGTGTTTGCTAAAATCCCTGTTCGCATAATGCGCTAATGCATCCAGTACGTAAAAATGCTGCGTCAAGAATTGGAGACAGGGATCTTGGGGAAATATTTCAGCAAATGTTTCCCCAAGATCCCTGTCCGCATAAGGCCCTAATGCACGCCAAAGCGAGCTAGGCTAATCTGCCTTCCGCATGGTATCCTATGTACAAATCAGGGGCACGTGTCAGCACGGCGATTGGCCGCACATATCGTTTCTTCATTCTGGCCTTGATTTATTAGCACAGTGGAATGTGCTCAGGTGTTATATCGATCTTAATCCCATCGTCAACTGTCATTGGGCTTTGCTCACATCCTACGTCACTGCCCACCGGTGTTGACTGACTATTTGCAACCATGCAGAGTCAAAAATTATATCATTTTAGCAGATACCGTCCAGACTGTAAGTGACCGAACACTTGCAGTACTACAGCTGCAGCGATTTTCGAAAACAGTTCCATTCTGCTTAACTGATTCGTTAATGCAACTCACCGTAGATCTCTGGTACATTTTGTTGGACCAGATAAATATAAAAAGCCCTTCATGTTAACCCAATCTTCCTTGAATACACCAACGTTTATTTGTCTTTCAAGACGAAACCAAACTCTTCTAGGTATGGCTGGGTCTACGCACTTTCTCTGTGAGGTCTTGGCAAAACTTTTGAGACCAAGGTCTGTTCGCTTGTCCTTGTTCGATAATATCCGGGTTTGGTCCGACTTGAGTTGACTTGTTTCCGGTATTTGGTTTTGTTTCTGTGGGGCCTTTCCTTGATTATGAATGCTTTCCCTTTTTATTTCTTTTGGCGTTGCCTCGTGCTTATTCTGGTTCTGGTTCTTTTCTTCTATTGACCTGTTTACGTACATTTACGGTGAGACCTAAACAAAGCAACCGTAGATTGGCTCTTCGTCCTTATACCCTTCTAGAGGTGTCAATAGGATGATCAAATACTACACGAGCCTGTGCCTTGACTGTAGCGAGCCCTTGTCAATTGTAGCTAACCAGACTAGCGCGCCTCAGAATACAAAGTGGTCCACCCTAGGAAGTAGTAACGTATCCTTTTGTATAAGGCGGCTAGCATTGACCAATAATATTTTCTTAATTATATCCACCCTGTTCTCCCTATCTGTCTCAACTCACTCTCCCCCTCAACTCACTCTCCCCCTCAACTCACTCTCATTCATGACCAAATTATCTCTGTGCGGTTGTCATGGATTTCATGCTCGTATTCATTAGGAACAGCGATGGCGAACCATTCTCATGGACATTAGGGTACGACGATCTATCATGGAACCAACTGGTAGAGGTCGAGAACCAGCTACGTTTTGCTTTGAAGTCTGTGGAGAAAGGCCGTGCCAAGCTCGAAAGACAGACCAGTTCTTTGACTAGAGAGAAGGCTACCGGTAGTCACAGTGCCATTCCGGCCAGTGGGCTAAAGGAGAAACCGAAGAAGCGGCCCATTGAAGATTCTCTCAAAAATACAGCACAAGGAATCAGGGCGAAGGGCCCAGTTTTGGCAAATTGGCTGGATTCAGAAAAGCACCGCAAATCTCAACTTAAATTGCAACTGAATAGCAAACTTTGGGAGGCTTTCAGGGACAGTGTGAGAAATAACACCAACCCAAAACCAATGGCACAAGGAAAATGGCATCGCAGCGCCCAAGAGACAATGCTTTGGCTAATTTGGAAGCACGTGAGTTTGGCTCACGCATTGCTTGTCCTTTACACCTTCCCCACCAAGGATCTTGATTTGTACAGATTTGAAGAAATCACGTTTATTGTTGAATATGTGGCAAGGAATCGAGAATTGCTGTACTGTGAAGCTCTCGAGACAGAAGCCAAAGGACTTATTTCGGGTAAAGACCTCCTGCTTCCTCGCCGCCAGGCTTTATTTAACCCAAGATGTGGCTAATCCCATACAGACCCGCTGTCCAGCACGACATTGCCATGTTTAGAATCCGAGGGTAGTCTGGAACGTGAAGGTTTCCGTGAAAATACCGTCAAGGAATACTCCACAAGCCAACCACTTTCTGGTTTTAATTTGGCTCTTGAGACTGGAAGCGAAATCGAAAGCGAGATGTCTGGTGGGAACTGCCCCGCTCTATTGCCACCTCCACTTTGATCGGCCAGATGACTAATCCATGTCAGATGTCCGATTTGCCACAAAGAAGCGAAAAAGAAACCCACCCTCTTCAATATCGGAGAATGGCGTCAATTGCGACGACCTTCACGGAAGAGGCCTCACATTATCAACCGGCGCTTCAGCGAATTCCATTTACAACGTTTTCGTAATGCCGGAATTATCCCCAGACGCGATACAATTACTTGGTCTCTTCGCTGCTCTCGGCGGAGTGAAGGTACCAAGGTTGTTATTTGAGCGATTCTTGAGCCCCCAGCTGCGTTGGGCTGAGAACGGATACATCACCAGCGCAGCAGCATCAGATTTCGACTCTGATGTAGAGCTCAAACAGCTTTTCGAGAGAGCAAGGTTGGCCGGCATATTGGAAGAGTTACTGTTGAGCTCATGGATTTCCGTGGACAACGACAATCCTTTACATCTAACGTACTCCATACTCGAACCAAGAAGAGAAGATTTGCTACGGCGCTTGGGAGACAATGGCATTCAACGTTGGACCTTGCTTGCTTTGCAGCTTTCTTGTCATGTGTTCCCTCGCGACCCCACGTGGGAAGAAAGGTAAGTGCTTATATGCGCCGCTGCTTTCGCACCGCCCACATTCGGGGAACACTCAGAAATTTGCGGTTCATTTAGCTGAAGCTCTCAACTAATATTCTATCAGTTTTCAGAGAGATGGGAAACTCCTCGTTCCTATTATCGATCATATGACCACACAAAGTAAGGCGTTCGACCTGCCAAGCTCCACGAAAGTAGCATTAGCAGAAGTGCTTGTTGCGAAATCGAGGCTTGGGAAATCACATGTTCATCAGCAGGCTCTGGACGCGGCGATCAAATTGCTCGGCGAGAAAACACCGGACTATATCCTAGCTATGGTAGCTATTCGGAAAAGTATACTTGCAAGGTTAAGAGGGGACTATCGCGAGTCTGAAAATGCGATTATCGATTATCAACAAGGTGTTAACTCACATGCATTGGCGAACGCAAGGCTACGTGCGTTGAATCGCCTTCTGTTGATATCACATCTGGAAAATTTGATTCAGCTAGAACACTATGAAGAAGCCGAGAAAGAAATCGACGATCTGAACAACTGGGAGCCAGTCAATCACGCGGAATGGTCTCCAATGGAATCGTCTGTCAACCTGAAAAAGTGGTCTACTGTTTCGAAAATCTATCAGTCCGATGGTCGATTAAAAACAGCAAGGTCTTATCTAGACGAGTGTTACCCTCTTCTTCAAACAAATCAACTTATGGATGAGCCGAATCGTTTTCAGATCATCTGCAGATTATCAGATCTTCTCTGTGCAGAAGGATCTTTTGCGGATGCACGGTCAAAGATCGAGAACGAAATTCGCTCAATCACCACTCATGGGAAGTTGGCTAAGGCTCTCAGACGTCTGAAAGTATCATTAGTGGAAGTCAGCATTGCGGAGGAAAGATATGACGAGGCTTCATCGGATGTCGAATGGCTGAAAAAACAATATGAAAACATCGGAATGCCCGATATCAGTGACCAGTGGCTCCATCTGCGCTCAACTGTTGCATCTGCTCGACTTTTACATTACCAAGCTCGTTTTCAGGACGCCATGCTTGAATGGGAACATGTCATTTCTCTTGTGAGGAAATATGAGAATTGCTTTGAGCCTGAAGGTTTTTATTACGGATTGGCGCGGCTCTCTATCTCTGTCGCACGTATCAAGATTCCTGAGAATCCCTCCATCACCACAGAAACTTGGTACGCTGATACCAGACAAGCCTTCAACCAAGGCTGTGCGATTCTCGCTCTTGAGAAAATAAACTATTGGATACCCACGATTTATAAGAAATGGATACCAGACGTACTATCAGATATCATGTCTGCAGAGCCAGTGTGGGCGGAGACAGGCGCTTTTTTCAATATCCGACAGCGATACCTTCGCTCTACTGACTCCGGAAAAAGGCACAATGGCTTTTCTTCCCGGATATGATTGGATATTTGTTTGGGCTTCTTTAATGCATTTTCTTCCTTTCTAAAACATTGTATTTAACGCGCTATCCCATCGTCTTTTTGGTCTGATGCGCAATTTACAGAGTCGAAATTTTCTGCTCTATAATGCAAGGCAACAAGCAAAAAATAATGGCATACTCAGATGAGCAACCATATAGGCAATGGCTTGTAACCATGCATAGCTTTCCCAGCTCCGCGCTGGGCGTACCCGTAGATTATCTGCGACTATTCACGTTGGGTGTAAAATACGGGTTAGGGTCTAGCAAGGTTTGGGTGCGTAGCCTAATTTTTTTGGAGGATTTCCAGACAAGCTCACACTTTGAAGACACTGAAAATATCTCGAATGGTGGCGATGATTTATGGCTAGTATACAAAGCTACTCGCTCATATGCGCCGCTTGGCTTATCACAACAATTTTCCGAACGAACATTGCGTCATAGTCACGTGGTCACTTTTTTTCCCCTCTTAAACCTCCTCATACCCCGCTTCCCATCGGATTCGATATCCCACTCTCTAGTCGAGCTCTTGTTTCGAAAACAGTTTGATCTGATGGACGCTATGGCTGGTTTCAAAATTTCACAAGGAGAACACTTTGACTCTGTGGAGGATGGAATCCGAAGACTAGTCGACAATTCGGGCTGGGAACCACTGAATGGCGACGAAATCCGGAAGACATTCCACTGTCGAACCTGGACAAAAATAGGAGTTAGTCACGAGTTTACGCCAACCAAGTGCAACACTATTATCTAACTTCCTAAGGATTTCTTTTATGGCGTGGCAACCAAATGCAAAGAAGTGAATCACCATCCAACTGTAGTTATAGTGGGTTATTACCATGCTCAGACTTTCGCATCAACTACTTACGCACAGACAAGACACACAGTTCTATAACCTTCCACTGGAAGACCCATTCACCTCCCGGTCTTTCCCAAAAAGACATTCAAATGGCAGACTTTTGTGAATTCTGGGCGAATGTTGTCAAGACTGTCCCCGCTGAAAATGCCCCATCGTGTTTGAAACCTAAAGCAGCCAAAGCTTAGTATGAGGGTTTAGTACACAAACTGCGGAGCTTTTGTATTTCGAATTGCTCACATGGCCGGTCAATATTGTCCCCAGGCGCAGCTCTACATGTACTCCCGGATAGATACTTGGTCAGTGGGCGGTTCAAATATACCCACTTCATTGCCGAATTACTGTGAGAGCCCATGGAGATAGGTATTCCGGTAAGGTTGTTGTAACCATGAAGTGAGTTCAAGTGAAGAATGACACTACACATCTACAAACAACGCTGTCGAAACGGCTGCGTGACGGGAACTAAAATTTCACTTATCCTGAGCGGGATGTCCCTCCTTGTAGCAGACCTTAAAATTGGCGAGGCATAAAACGGCCACACAGTGTAATACATAATCATCATCATCCTCGTTGTCGTTGTCATTCTTGTTGGTATTGTTGCCGACATTGCTGTTCCCATGGTTTGAGCTCTTGTGGTTAAGAGATGTAATAATCGTGGTACGGGCTGCCGTTCATCTCTATAAAAGTATAAAAGATCAAAGGCCTTGGAAGTCTGTCAGCGTGTGTGGGCGGTACAGTACTGTAAACTGTTCTCGAATTCTACTGTAACCGAGGAGGACAGTGAGTTGAGGAGGACAGTGAGTTGAGGGGGACAAGGGGTTCGTTTTCCGATTGGCGAGGGAAAAACACCGCAGTGTCTTACCTAATGCTAAGTAATTATATCCTAACTACCACTCGGTCAATTATTAACCTGGGTAGCTTGTTTAGAGATCCTTGGAAGCAGCCTTTGAAATGGATAGTCAGATATCATAATGACAGACATAAGTCGGGCAAGCGCATACGCACGGACCTATTCTGATCACACTGCACAGTGTAGCGGTGAAATATCTACATCGTACGTATAGTATGACATTGTCTGATTCGGTGATATCAGTATAATTCCACTAATGAAATTTCTTATAAGCACTTGAATTTGTGGACTAGGCAGATCGGGATTAGTTTCACCAATTTGTTCTATTTAATTAATTGCCAAATTCTATCTTTATTGACGCCAGACCTATGTGCGTGTGAACACGGCGACGACATGCTTGTCAAGTAGGTAATTGAGGTCGTCAGAGGGGCCGAGTAATTTCTATACTACCACTTTCGATCAGAGCAATTGAGACCAGTGGCCTGGAGTGGATCCTGAACAGTGATATCGTGCATGCATCGAAGCCGCCGCCACCAATCCTTTGGGTCTTGCTTTGCGATTATTTCCTTATTCATCCGCATTCGGATGCAATGGGACTATTTACGCGAGTGGCGAAGATTCTAGTAGAATAGGCCATCCTGAACCGGATCATATTGAAGTGTCTGCATGTCGGTAACTTTTCTTTCGTCAAGCAATTCTTTTACCCTCCAAACGATGCCTGTCCAAGGGAAGTGGTCGAAGAAACGATGGTTGGGCTTCCAGAAGCGTCTACTACTCAACTCCTGCTCGAGGAGTGGGTTGTTGGATCAAGAATATGCCATCGCGGCATTGAGGAGCGCCATTTCTTTTGGGATATGGAAGATGCCAGATTGTGGAGGATTCATTGGGGTATAGAGACCTTGACTCGAAATTGCGTGATGACGAAGGCAGAACGGCTGTCCTTCGAAAGTTTTCGGTAGCAAGGCATCAATTAAACTACATATGGCCTGAGTTGCTTTATTTATCCTCCTACCACACTATTTTCCTTTAGCAGTACAGAATACGCCAGTCGGTATCATACTACATCAGATAGAACTCAGAATGCGGGGGCAGGAAGGTATTCCAGTCTGCATCGGTATTCATGGCGCCGTCTACCTTTTACCTATTGCAGGATAGTGAAGTATTTCTACAAGTATTTCTTAAAACTGGGTGACCCCCGAGGACAGGATCATCATGCTCACTATGTCTGGGCACTGGCTGGACTATTGCTTTGCGTCTGGAATAACTAGAGTGTTAGATTGCGTGCGATCTGGCAGGGGTCGTAGGTCTAGAAGAGGTGATTGACTATCTATTAGTGGCTCTTCAGTGAAAGTGGCCTATGGTGCCCAAGCCTTGCTGGGAGGGTTCTGTACGGCACGTCTGACAGCCGCCAGAATATATTGGAGGGGATGAGCCGTTAGGGAAAGATCGCAGTGAGTAGCAATCCGTCCCACGAATCACGAGATCTATCGAACAATAAGTCAGGCCGGAGCTTAATGCGTCCCAGGAAGTGGCATTCTGGGATTTTCTCTTTTCCCATTATCGGATGCTTTTTATTTGTGTGAAGAGCTTCCTGGGGGGCGGGGGGTGGTGCGGAGAAGGCGACTCCAGCTAATAAAAGGGTACTTTATTTCTTATTGCCATTGTCTGCTGCGAGAATTGGCTTTTACTTTACTTTCTTTTCTTTTTTCCTCTTTCGTTTTAGCTCAGAAAGAGCATATAAACGGCTCCCTGCTTCGTCGACCAATACAATGCCTCCAAAGCATCAGACCCGTGCCCTTGAGCTGTGCGAGAACAGGTCATTTTTCTATAAATGCATCCCACCCCTGGTCTGCTATTCATTATTGTTGGATACTTTCCTTGCTCTTGAAAAAATAATTACATTGCCGTCACTACAGCCTCTTGCTGTGTCTTATCCTTCAGCATGCCCAGCTCCAGGTTCCTTGCGCACCGGGTACCTCAAACCTCTCTCATCTTCAGAGATTATGCGGGTCACCAGATGGATGAATCGTTTTCGGTGTCATGGAGACCAAACGATTTACGTTTCCACTGGATGGTGGATGCTCTCGGACACACTCTGAAGTCTGCTCGGCAGGTTTTCGAGCGTTGTCATATCTCAAACTTCGAGCAGTTGGGCTCGCTCGGCAACATAATTGTGGGAGGTATGACTGGCCAGCCTCTTACATCCATTATGGAGAGCATCGAACAACCGACCAAACACCGGATAATTTTGATGGTTTCTTGGCATTGGATTGAAGACTGCGATGGTGAGCTAGAAACCTACTAATATAAAACAAAGTTTTGACCACATGCCTGACATGCAAGGACAGGAAGTTGCCCGTACAACAATATTTTCACCCCTCTCAAAAAAAAGGTAGAGCGCACCCATCTACCGTTTATTGGGACTAGCCGGCCGGAGAATGACAATTCGCCCTGTCAACAAGCGCTAGGTAAACTCAAAAGGGAGCACGAAGGAGAGGAAGATTCCGGCAATAGGCGATTGAAGCGCCTGGCAAACGACGGAAAAAGTTGACTATAAGTTATGAGTAGTGTGCCTACGCTAGCTGGCTGAATGCGTTCCTGTCCGTTCTGTCCGTTCTGTCCGTTCTGCCAAGATGTAATAAAATGTTTCGGTATTCCTTACTATACCTAGCTCACCTAGTTGCAACTGTAGCTTTTTATATAACTATATTGTGATACGAGGCTAGCGCTAAACAGGAACACAGCCGTATCATCGGAGAGCTGCCTATACTGACTATACCAAGAATCACAAGGTTCTCCACCTAGGTGAGACCCAAATTTTGCGATAAATCTCAAGGAGGGATACCATACACACAGAGAAGTCGCTAGCACACACCCTTCAAAGTACAGCCCATGGTGTGAAGATCTGCTTTTGTCCACTTTCCCCTCTTTCATGGACTCAAAGCCTGTACCAGAGAGTGTCATAAATCGGTGTCTCCACCCATGGACTATGACCCAGCTCAGCATGAGTATCAGGACGTCGGCCGTGCTTGCCCTTTTCGCCCCTTAACTGTACAACCAGATTCCGAGCTATCTCAGTGAGGTAAGGATGCTTGTATCTGGACCCTAGAGTTTAATTTTATCCAGGTTTTCGATGGAACTCTTGTGCGTGGGCGAACCATAGTCTTCTTCATGTATGACCCTTCTGTCCATGACGGATGTCCCTTCCTTTACGACGCCGGCGACAAGTTTGACCTGAAGCCTGGACAGGACCTTGTCCAGAGCAAGTTCGCCGAGCTCTTCATCTAGCACAATGTGGAGCGGATCTCCGGCCTTTCTCTCCTACATCGTCTTTTCATCTTGCTGCGAAGGAACGTCTGGTCGAATATCGCGGCACTTCGGTGCCTTGGGAGGAAAGCCTCGAGAAAGCCTCGCCATACATTCGGCCGGACAATTGGGTTGTTGCGGAGGACGGAAGCTTCCGTCCTTTTGAGTTCCACTACATGCAGGATGTTTACCAGGATGAGCATGTGCCGTCTGACCCCAGGTATCTCTCGTTCGTTCAAGCCCTCAAAAGTCTTCTTCACGAAGAGGGCGTGACCCATCTATTTGGTCTTTGCAAATATCCTGGCAATGGCTACAAAGGCCGTGTTGAAGTCACAGAGGGGCAAGCGAACATCAACCTGGATCCAAGTGATGTATGCATCCATACCTCCCTTTCCTTCTATCCTGTCGTTGTGCAAGCTGACAAGGACCTGCCAGTATCCAAACAATGCGAACACCCGCGAGGCGGCCTGGTTCTTTTTCACGGAACTTAGGTGCAAGGATGTTTGCGTTTGTACATTTACCAATTCCAACCATACTGAAAGACATGGGGGGCATGTTGCCTCCAGATAGGGCCACATTACGGATGTAGTGCAACCTGCAAGCAATTACCATGTGCTCTCCCCCGCGTATTACGAAACGCTTATGGTCTGCGATGGGGTCTTTACTTACTTTTGTGCGAAATATATGCCATGTCTGTTTCTTGAGGATATTTGGAATTGATACTAGCTGGTTGGCTAGGAAGCGGAAAGTGTAGCTGCTTTGCATATCTATACCAGTGGACCGTCTGAATAGCCATGAGATACTAGTAGTCTATGATTCTTAATATCAAAGCAATGGCGATGCCCACTGCTCTCACTTTCACTTGAAACTATACATATACACCAGGTGGTCAGTGTTAACGTTAACAGATCAAATTGTTCATTTGGTCGCATCCACCACTACACTCAACCCCGCCGTAATCTAAATGCCTGTTTATTACTATTTGTTTCAAGCCAAATTTAAAAGCCAATGCCCTCTACCAGTTGCTGCCATCCCCTGAGCTTCTTTTCAAACTGCTATTAAGCGTCGGCATCAAATAAAGAAGAGCTTTGAGTCTTGCTGAATTGACCTGCGAATTCAATTACTAGCCCTCGGCATTTGCATTCCATGAACCACGCCTGTCGGTTTCTCGGCCAGATTTTCGAACAGGACACATCTAGCCATGATTCTGTGTTCAATTTCTCTGGTTTTTTTTCCAGCCCCACAATATTTAGGGTCGTCAATAAACAATTTGCAGTAGAATATTGATTCCCCGGCCACTCATAGCATGGAATGGAAGCAAAGATGGGAATACTGCGGGCGTGATAATTCATGTTCTGCCAAAAAAAAACAGGTATTCGTTGTCGTCTTCGCCTACATTGTCGGCCCTCCAAAATTATTGCGGGCTGTTTTTCGCATTTATTCAATCGCCAATGACGTGTAGCTGCTGTTTCGAGACTTCAAGTAATCTACAGTCGGAAAACAGGAAGTCCCCATCTTCGATTTGCGAATACGTTTAGTTTACATTTCCACTCGAAATCGTTTCACCACTTTATCCTCTTTCGTTCTTAGTAGGTCTTGCCCAGACCTACTTCAGTCTATATCTGGCCTAGATCATTTTGGACTGCTGTCGGATATGCAAAAAGGCTATGATCAAGGATCTATCGGCTAACAACATCGGACCAGCCCCACTAGATACAGAGTTTGAGAAACAAAGCAATCAAAGAGAGCACGCAAATGGTGAAACTAATATTGATTCGCTCTGTAGCCTTCGATGTCTATCAAGGTCTATCAAGCTCGACGAATGGGCTTCACTTAATCTTCTGATGTGCTGTACATAATACTGACAAGCAAGCATTTAGTACAAGTGCTTCTTAATGATCTCTCATCTAAGTACTGGGATTATACAGGTACCGTCTGATCCACTATGACAACATGAGTCTAACATCAAACCCCTTCGAAAGAGAGATATACTGACCGTTAAAGTAAACTAGTTTGTTTCAGTATCCAGGTTAGCAAAGAACCAAAGAGAATAAGGTGGTGAAACTGATTTTGAGCACGCTTGTAGGCGGAACAAATGACCGTGAGCGATCTAAACCCTTCAAGAATAGCCGCTTTGCCTCCAGATAAACAAGCTTTTTCACCTAAAACCTCTCGATGTTAGAACCACAGCTAGTATCATAATGAGTATATCGAGAAGTATATTCCAATATACATGAGATTTGGGGAACGAGGTATGGAGATAGAAAAGCATGCGGCCAGGGGAGTTGAAGACGCAATGCAGAGATACCCCAAGAGTGTAGTTTCTGGTAAGCTTAGAAAACTGAGTGCGTCGTTTTGAAGCTTATTAAATGCCTGTGTATATTATTTTCTTGACGTGACTTTTAGCTAATCACTTAAACTTGGTGCTTCGATGAAAAAAGATGCGTTTGATAATGTTTTACTTCACTCTCAATATTCGGCTTGGATTATGTGGGGTGAAACTGATATAGCAAGTAGTTAGCTAACCTGGCCAAACTAGTTACCCATCTGTAGTATCCCCCGCCTTCCCTGTCTTTCCTGTATTCTTCCATCAGATGTCCCTTCGAATCGCTTTCCGAAGTACCGACAGTCACCCGTATTTCTTGTTTCTACCGACCCATCGGCAAGCCATGGGATTTTGTCCCTCATATGGCGCATGCGCTTTGTAGTTTCATTGGGGCCACTTTCTGTAAACTGGACTCTCTCTGCCTTCATATGTAACCCTAGCAGCGTCCGTGTGGTACGTTCATCCACACTGCCTTCAATTTTCAGGTTGATACGGAATATCCACGTGTTGTACCACACCTTGTTTAGAAGGTTGATTCCGTTTCCTCCTCCACATGCGTAAACGATTTCCCTCCGGAGCCAGGATGGGTGAGGCTGTCTGCGACCTTGGTGCAAACAAATCCCGTGGCACTGAGCATTCTCCCCAAATTTATGCTTGATGGCTTGCTCGAGAAGTTGAATCTGTTGTTGTGCAGTATCTGTAGTAATTCCATGCTGCCTGCCATACACGTGGATATAGTGAACCATCTCGTTTTTCTGGCATAGTAGCCCCTAGGCTCCCGTAGAATTGGCCTGATTTATGTATTTCAATCATGCTACGTGTTCAATAATAAAATCAATCTAATATGGGTTGTGGTACCAATTTCCTCCCGTTTGGTTGGCTAAAGTTTGACGTTGCACACTGAGAGGGATAATGTAGAAGACGAGTGCTACCGATAATTGAGCCTTCACGGATTCAACAAAAAAAGATGGCTCGCATCTAGTTCATCTGCTTTTTATTGTGGAGGGCTTTCGTTAAAAGAGTTAGCCTCGATTTTCAAACTATTTGGCCTACGGTTTATGCGAGTGTCACAACCAACTCAATTGGCTTTTGTGTAAACTTCGCACCAATGGACAGAGGGTGGCTCAAGATACCCCACAGACCTCATCGGCATCTCCACCCGTGGCCTGTGACCTAGCTCAGCATGAGTATCGCTCCTTATCCCACAGCCAGACCCCGAATCACTTGCTGACTGCCATCAATCAGATCAAGAATATCGCAGCAGAAGGAGCCCGAACACATCAGTCAAGGGAGTTGCTGTTGTTGTCTCTCTTTTTGATTTTTCTGTGATATAAACACTTGWGTGTCATCTTGACAGGTGCCAGTACAAATGGGGTCTGCTAGGTTGTTTTTCTCTTTTTTTTTAAAAAAAAAAAAAAAAAAGAATATTCAGGTTTTGTTTGATTGATATGATTTATATTACCAGGAGTTCTCCATTACGGAGGATGGGATGTTAACTAGGCTTGTCTTACAACTAGAGCTTGCTTCCCTCGACATTTTTCGTACTGCGCGGATAGGTCCTGGGAACATCATCGAATTTGTTTTGGTAGGTGGATGCAACCTCCAGCTTCATCCCAATTAAAGAATTTGATGAAATCCGGTCATGGTAAAGAATCACGCAGACATAGTATGAGCTGGAGAACTGGGGATGACAAGATGTGGTTAGCGTATCTCTTACTCTCGCTGAGAGTGCCACTATACCAAAATAGGCAGTATGTCATGTTGTCACGTCACATGACAGTGCGATTTAAAGAAGACCAGGAAACAGCTACACGATAAGGAATTCCCAGCACTTTTATTACAGTAATATTGTACTTGTAGTACCGCGGACGGTAAAGGGCTAGCCGGAAATGGCGTCCTCGTGGTGGACATTTCCCTGATGTGTTGAGCCACATATGTATTGGATTTCAGTCGTGCTCAGGGCGGATCACGCTTCTGCTCACTCATTCGCTCGTGGTTCCTGGGTCACCCCAGACGGAACGCATCTAGCCCCGCTTTCTTATTTAGCTCACTGCTTATGGGATCTCGTCCAAGACTAATCCACGGATTCTCACGGAATTGCCGAGGTGCTGTCCCGCGGGCCACTTCATACTGCGTACCTGTTCTACGTTGGTTTGGCGATTCACACCCAACCAGAACAATCGGCCGCTTTCCTTTGAGAACATTGGCCAAATCCATCGAACTGGTGCGGTTTGTCCCATTTCTCACTAGGGCCTTCTTCCGAAACATATATCCCTGCCTAACCATCCTTCACCCTCAGACTTGCCTTGCTTCAGCGTGATACTACGTTACTGATCTTTCCTTAAATTGCCTCCCTTGACAAGAATTACTCAACATCATGCCTGCGTACCCCTCGTATATGCATACAATCGAGTTTCCAATGGCCAAGCTATTGAATAGCACGAAGAATTTAACAGGCAGTTGCCGTTCACATTTCGTTGTGATAACTAACCAAATTAATCTATCCGACTATGTTTTGCCCCTGATGCCAATATCGTCCAACGCCACAAATTTGCCCGTTCGTCGAGACAATTTTGCATAATGTAAACCACAGGCGTTACAAAGAGTTCGGGAGCCGTCCGGACCACGACGCCATTCTGGTGTTTCAGAACGGTTGCAGCTATGACAACGAAGAGCACTATCCTTTATTTAGTTAATAAAAAGCTAATTGTTAAGACCGAGAAAGGCTTAATTTGACTTACCCCGTGCCATTCTCTTTTTTGTTTAGAGACTTTATGGGTCTTGCTCTGTTTAGTGACTGATGAACAAAGACCTCGGTCAGCCTCACCCGCCATACATGCGGCTGTCCGAGTATTCTGCTGCGCTAAGGCTTGGTATTGGTCGAAGCGCACAAGTTCATCCCTAATATAAATCAAGACATCCTGCTTTTGCTGCTCCTGACTGAGGAGGCCATTTATCTCAGTGATAGATAGTCCAGGGAGGGATCTTTGATGGTTGTCTGACTGACCCATTGCGGAGTGATACCGCACGAAAGTCAAGGTCTGTGCGCTGACTGTCTCGATCTGTTCAAGATCAGCATCTATGAGCATGTGCTTTATAATCAGTTTTGGAGAGGGACTTGCTGGCTGTTGAAGGGGCCGACCAGGGTAATAGTTCCTTACCACCTTAAAAGATAGACTGAAATCAAGAGAACTCGGTGTTCGTTTTTCCGGCTGACATAACTGCTTTGGCTGAGGCGGTATCGGGTTTGATATTTTCCTGATGGGAAATCCATGAAACATATTTGGAGGTTCGACAAAGGACGGCTGTGCTAAATCCATGGGATCGCATGACAATAAACCCGGTTGAGGTATAGATAGGTCCGGGTGCTCTGAAAAGCGACGGCTTTCGTTAAGAGAACAACCGTTCGGAGGGAAGGATGGATTTTCCGGGCGTATTACCTCCGGATGCTGGAGCTCATTGACGGGAGAGATAATGCCCAAAGACCTCTCCACTGTTGAAATTTTGGATAATAAACCTTGCTCATTTGACAGAGCCCCTTCGTTTGAATGGGCAATTTCATACACAGCCGGCAAAGCCGGTGGAGCGGCATGTCTGGTGTGAGAAGGCAGTGCATATGATGGATTTGAAGGAATCGCCAGAAAAGTCTCCCCAAATATTTCTTGGATAGATGGCAGCCGTTGTCTCGGCATTTGCCTCTGATCCTCACGGTTCACATCTTTCAAGTGCTTTTTGAGAATAACCATAGCTTGGGCTTGGTCTACAAAGTCCAGATTGAAGAGTTAACGTGGCTTTTAAGTATGTCGTGATAACTAGACCGTAATTGGTCATGTATCACGTCATACTAGCTTTGCCCGCGTCACTTCAAACACCATACAGTACAGGAGTTTGGAGGATGTCTGCGACGCACTTGTGTGATATTCCCAAACGACCAATATGGAAGAGAGGTTTGGTGAATTAATTGGCCTGCACATTCCTGCTTTCCCTTCCTTTCCATCTAGACCTCATATTTCCCATTACGGATTAGTGTTACCCGCGCAATCGAAAATAGCGGCAGCGCGACTTCTTCCCGTCGACTTCTCTTGGTAGAGATTGGCGCACAACACAACCATGGAGGAAAGTCTTCAGTTTTTGACGGCAGGCAAAGTTCAGGAGTTGCTTGTAATCTGCGGAATCGGCGACTGCAATGATGAGCCTATTAGACAACACATACTTGGCATTTCTGACTTTAGTGAGCCCCCAGGCTGCTGTTCGAGCAACTATTTCCACTGAAACGCATAGTCCACCAAACAAGGCTGATGCACATGAATAAGGAGCGCACTTCGCCTCGGAATATATAGGTGACCGTGGGAATTTGAGTCACAAAATCGCTAATTTAACAGGTAGAAAATAGATTTCCTTATCACGAAACCCGAAGACGTTTTGCATCTCCTGCCTCCACTCGACATAGTCGCCGTTTTGCGGCCCCCGGTCGCTGCCTAGCCGGTCGGCATCTCAGAGTAGAACGGTGAAAGTCGATGATTAAAGCACGCCCGAGCTCTTCACTCCAAAGGACATTATCTCGCCTGAGGTCTTCATGTATTATCCCGAGAGCTTTTATTTCCTTGTTCGATTTGTGAATCTCGCGGCGAAGCCATTGCGTCAGCTCCATCGTGGCTGTGCACTTACCGCCCCAGCCCATTACGAGCATATGGCGAATCTGTCCAGCTCCATGTAGAAAGTAGATTTTTGCCAAGTCAATCGTTCCCATAAAGACAGGAACAGCAGATCCTTGAGCCTTACGTAGGATCTGATATACCTGCGCTTCGCGTGAAACTTCTTTCCACAACCCGGAAGTGGTGCCTTTACCGATAACCGTGTAACCATATTTTGTGCAAGTCAATTTAAACGGGGCTCCGTAGGAGCCACAACCGCCAAGAGGAATGCAACGATCGATATTTTCGTCCAATTGGCCCTTGAGTGAAAGCATCAAATCTTCAGCCGAGATAGGATGCTGAGTCGGGTCGTCTTGGCCCCGGCGGTGATAGTCCACGTTTGGACACAACCCATCCAGTGATTTTCCGGTCTGCAGGCCGAGTAAACATCGTTGTGTGCAAAATTGTGCAGCGCGGCGTCGGGAATGATCTTCTTCTTGGTCATGCATTGACTCTTGCTGGCGACCTGATCGTCGAGTGGACGGTGAAGGCGTGACTTGACTGATCCTCCGCTTATGGCCAGATGTTTGATTTGTGTCGGACCCAGACGAGTTAGGTGACCGTGAACGCGGTCGGATCTCCGAAGGTGCACAGCTGGTTTGAGAGCGTGTAGGCACTCGACGGCCCTCTGAGGGAGACGGCAGCGGAGATGACGACGGTAATTCATAGGACGAACCAGATCCAGGGCTCGGGAACTCGGGGTTAGTACTATCGGAGTGAGGAACCTGCTGTAATTCACTTCTCGGGATTTGCGATCGCGTATGTTCAAAGCTTGTTTCCCATGTATGAAGATCGGGACGCAAGCGATTTCTCCACTCTTGCCCACGGGTGGGTGAATGGAAGGCCATCAAACAAAGGCATAATACCCTCGCAACAGATGTCTTCGATAGCTGATGATTTATATCACCTGCTATGTCCACTTCGTTGTGGGGATCACAAAAAAAGTAGTACAACGTGGTGGGATCGTCTCGTGGAACACGAAGAAGGACACGGGCAATTCCATTTGTCAGATAGGAATATTCGAGCCCTTCTTGAATCATCACGTGGTATTCTTGGACGATAGCAGAGCAGACAAGCCGCTCTGCATTGTATCTCAGCTTCGCATCCTGGTTGGTGGGTATTTTATTTGATCTGACCATTTCCTTCCACAGCTCCATTGGTCGTAGTCCCATGCGAAGAGTTGCGACAGGCAGCTTGTGAGGCGGCTTGTACTCGACGGTCGTCAGCACGGTAGTCGTGTTGCCGTCGACACGATGAATACAGAACTGGTCTGGTCGTGGGAGAGGCGTGCTTGACAGCTGGCTTGTATCCGCTTCAAAGGTTTCATTCCTGCTCAAAGAATTTGTGTGATTGCTGAACTGGATTCCATCACCGAGGCCAAACTCGTCACAGGCCGCCGGTATTTTGCACAACTCGGCTATTATATCGTGGACATGATCTTCCACTGCAAATCGCTCATATGCCTCGAGATCTTGTTCGCTACTGAGTGGTTTGCGAGCAAACCGACGGCCAAGCCCTTCTAACTCAGGTAGAGATGAAAATAAGCGTGGCGCCTGCCCTAACTCCGACTGTAGATACTGGCAGACAGACTTGTAGACACGAAGCAGCTGCTCTGGGCAGTCGGCCCAGTGTTCCAATCGAGTTGGGCAGGCTTTTCCGGTCGGAAGGGATATTTTGCCAGTGGTTGAGCGAGACGGTGTCTCGACTCGCAACTGGCGGGAGAGAAGGTCGTGGCAGTGCTGCAAGAGCTCTGTGAAAGAGGCCTGTTGGTTGCGTTCTTCTGCTTGTCGCCTCCTTTCTGCTTCCTGCCTCTCGCGTTCTTCCGCCTGCTTCCGTCCTTCTTCTGCCTTAAGGTAAAGGTCTTTGTAATTTGGAGAGCTGTGGTCGGCCATCGATTTGTTGAAAAGGGTAAGTCATGCCTTGACGCAAGTGCGTCAGAGCTCGGCTGACGATCTGATCCGATCAGCTTTCTCCCAGCAGATCCCGGCTCTCGGAAAATGCTTTCTTCCGGAAAATGACTCAGGCCTCACATTTCAGGTATACATACTACCTTAAAGCGGTTAGTTAGCGCTTGTCTTTACTCAAGTCAGAGTCGCCCGGCTCCTTCCCGAATCAGGTTTCTATACAGTAAACCCGCGGAATCCCTGCCACTGTTCTGGAAGTACTAATTTATGTGTCACGTATCTAGGATCATGCTCTTGCATCTAGAGGCTAAAGTTGTCAAAGCTCATAAGAGGGTCAAGAGACATACATGCATAATTGAATACCTTGTCAAAAATAGGCTCTGTGGGTGATAAAAAGCTGCCTCCATTGATAGGAATACGGCAACGGTCATTTGTCTAGGCATTGCCAGAAGACCCGACATCGGGCGAGATATTTATAGGCAAAGGGCTTGCGTGATCGTGGTAGTCTTTGATTGAATTCCCAAGTTTTGGGCGGGCTTTGATGGCAAAGCTGATAGGCACGATCAAGCTTCCCAGCAGAAAAAGAAAAGTTGAGTTGATTGGATGATTCTTCGGATCAAAAAATGACTTTGTTCACCGTCAATCGAAACTTGTTGGAACACCCTCAGGTTTGAACCAGCCGCACTGTATGCCTCATTTTCAATACCCCTGCACAAATGCCCCAAAGTTCTGCCCTCACAATAAGCTGATCTAAAAAGATGCAAGAAAGTACAATCAAAACTGGCCGCTACTGGGTTGCCTAAAAGCTTGAAAAATTGTCCTTTTCATTATTACCCCAAATAACATTATTCTTTCTCTAGCAGCCTGATTTGGACTAGTGGCACCCTCTGAATGCTGTTCACAGTCACGCCAGCTCTCGGCTAAACTAATATCCGAATAGCCATGGCCAATACCTCTTGATTTTATCGGGATGCGCCCAAAGCTTTAGTCAGAGTAACCTTCCATATACGAAGGTAGAGGAAGTCTCTCTGCTCCGCCCTTGCCCGCCTTTCATTGGTCTACGGAAGTAATACTATAGTGATTCTCGGATCATCTCGTAACTGTAGAGTTCCCCCGCACGACCCATGTGCATCCTAAAAAGCGTAACCACAGTTCCCAGGGGACTAGAGGGCCCCGCGAACGGGCGGGTGAGGCTCCATGATCCAAGGTAGAGAGCCCAGGAACGATCTGTCTCGCTCCCAGGAGTGACACGTACAGTTCCTGGAGGACATTTAGCCCCCACCAGAGGCCGTGAGCATGATCCTAGGAACGATGATTAAATATAGCTCCCTAGCTCAGCATATCGTAGGTTAATCAAAAAACAGCTAGCTGGGTTTAGGTCAGAACAAGACAGGCAAACGCATTTAAGTGCGGCGGCGTTGAAGAATTGAGAAGCCGCTCATTTTTCGATGGCGTTAGGGGCCGATTCAACGTGTTTGGGCTCTCGTCATAGTAGAGTGAGGAAACGGATGCCCTTCACGAAATGTTATTGTGGAAATCGGGTGGATTGGTTGATCGCGGACGTGTGCTGACCATTGCACACGACGAACTCGATAAACGTTGAGTAAATAGGAAGTCAACAGTTCTTGACGACAGTTTTAGTTCTCACGGTCCTTGCCCTTTATGCACATGTCAAACGTGAAGGAAGTTACTGGGTGAGTGTTTTACTTGTTCGAGAAATCATATTGTTTAATTAATTAATTAAGTTGAACACCACTTAGCAGAAAAGGAAGGATGGTGTTTATTAGATGTTATTGGCTTATTTGTCTCCACTTGCTCTGATGTTCGTGCATTCTGTAATACCCCGCCACCCCCACGACTTGTTGGCTGAATAATAATAATAATAATAATAATAATAATAATAATAATAATAATAATAGTCTAAAGACCAATAGAACCTTAGGTTAGCTACGCTGTGTGTGCAGTTGACCGAATTTTTGAAAGCAGGCATTCAATGTTTACTCGGTTGGCCCTCAAATTGAGGAATTCCCTGTTATGAACAGGCCTCGACTTGATGCGTTCTTCGACATCATTAATTGTTTTAAGTAAACGTTGAGAAAACCAATCTCTTCTCTCTCTTTTCGGTGCGGCAAGAGTCAAAAGTGGTGTGGCAATCAACTCGCCGTGCCTGTTTCGTGACCGAAAGGCACCTCTTGCCTTCATCGCCTGCTGAAAGAACCGTTTCGGAATTTTGCTGGTCATGTACTCTCAGGACCTCAGTTTCTCGAGTACGAATTCCTCGATCACGTTTGGCAATGGTGAGCTATCAGGCGAGGTATTAATAGAAGTAGCAAGCTCTTTAGCTACAAAGCCAGTGAGCTGGTCAACACATGATCATAAAATTTGGCTTATGTGGCCGCAATTCCTATAGATAATTTGGCGAACGACCCGACCGAAGCGCATAGCAGATTTACTTCCTCTAGGAAATAGTTTTCTTTGGCAGATAGGTTCCTCGAGAAGAAAATCTAAAATAACGGTACTAGTTTGCCAAGTATGTCCGCTGCGACCTCTGTGTCTGTGGCAATGGACATCTTCGATACCTGCCCGTACTGTATCAACTTGTGAGCAATAATTGCTTGGATCCGCTATTGAAGGTGTTGTACTAGCCCGATCTTGGATCAAAAGAAGGATGTGAGGAATTGACCATGAGGACAATCATGACCTTTTAAGTTTGGGGCTGAGGCGGTCTTGTCCACTACGAAGGATATATTTATAGTCATGTTTTCGCGAGCTAGCTTTATCAGCTCCGGCTCCGAGGATCACTATGGATGTCAATATGTTGCCTCAATCACGGTAACCTTAATCTAGTTGGCGTATCCACATGCTGCCCAAGTCACCAATCGATTTGGACGTTATTCCTAGTTGGGACCTGGCTGTGGTATGTGATATAGTTGCCCCGGCTATCTTGTAGTGCCTCGGGCCTCACCGCTTGACAGATCCGCGAATGAAAATTACTTACTACCTTATTGTATGGTTGGCGTAACACGCTCTCTGCATTCGGGAAATGGCGATACGATCGGTGTCTCGGACCCTTGCGTATGCCTTGCATTTGAGGCATTCGAAGTGTGTCTGCATTTCTATTGTGAGGTTTCTGTTTGTTTATTTTTCTTCTAGGAAAGGGCGGTACGCTAAATTCTATAATAGGCCTAGAGAGTAGCCACCGGTTGTCAACGCGTTATTGAATGGCCATTTAAGCAGCATAGTCTCCCTCGTTCCAGCATACCCTTGGTACAGCACAACTACTTTGAGGTTCCCAGTTTCACAGATCTTTTCAATTCCTAAAAAATGAAAGCCCAGTGGGTACTCCTTAATAATCTCCTACTTTTCATCTCTGCTGTATCTGCCGGACCAGCCGCCTACGGGGTTTGCCAAGCAGGATGTGCCACTGTTGTTATGGCTTGTTACTCGGCAGCAGGCTTCACCTGGGGAGCTACTATGGGTGCTAGTGCACCTGCCTCCGTAATTGTATGCAACTCGGCTTTCGGGACTTGTCAAGCAGCCTGTGCCGCCGTCTTATTAGCACCGACACTCTGAGGTGTGGGGCCATCACGCAGACACTTTTACACTAAGACGTGCTGACTTTGAACAGGGCTCACAAATTGGCAAAAAGAAAGTGAGGAATCAATCTCTCAAATTTTCACAATGTTCACACGATTAACATATTACCAAACGCAGAAGCTAGTGCTCTGACGATCTACGAAAGCTATTCTCCCAATGATATATTGGCTTAGGCTCAGGATGGTAGAGTTGTGTTGATCCGGTCAGTCGTACTGTACTGGATGCAGCATCACTTATTTTTCTATCAAAGTGAACGTTTAAACGATGGGAAACAATATGCGTTGTCTACTAAACAGGATTCCTTTCCGATTATAGCTCTGTTTCTAGTCACCCCTGTACTGCGTGATGCGATGGCCTACACGTATACTCCAACATCAAACTATGACTAGATCGCCCAGGCTTCGGAAATCTTTGTTATTGAAAGGGCTTGGTTTGGCCCATCTGTAAATAACCCTGGGACAGTTCATTGTTTCAATTTTGATCTGCGAACCGGTTCATCCTTAATTACCAGAGGAAAATAGAACAACCCACTCCCTTATCGTCAGTTAGTTTGATTTGATCACCCAGAAATCCGTGTTCTGCAAATTCAAAACCTTAGTTTGCCCAACGCAATCAGCATCTCTTTGATCCCCAGTTTGAAAGCCTCGAAGGGTAAAGGGACACTTACCAGGTGGAAGCTGTTTGCCGTCGGCACCGAAGGTGACGTATGATAACGGTATCATACAATATCATACCTGTTTCAGGTACCTCGTAAATTACAGGAGCTTCAGGTACTGTGGCTTGTTTGTCTCGACGCGGTGGCTGTGCGGGCTAAACAGAAATTTGGTAATTATCTTACGTCGGTAATCAAGGAGCAATTGTATCGAGTACGAACCCAGAACAGCCCTGACTAAGCGATTGCCGAAATGGTCAGACTACCCAATCTCAAGTCGTGATTGCACTTTTCACATTTTCCAATGTTCTCGTCTTTGCCGAAATAATCCAGTACCTGGAAGTATATTTTTGCGCCTTGCCCATATATCTACCATTTTGCTGTTCTAGAAATATCCGTCATTGTAGTAATTCGAAGAAGGTCGGTTATTCATTTTGAGGGTTACAAGGTGAAGTCCAGCTGGTGTCTAACGAGCTCGTTCCTTCCTATAGGTAGTGCAGATTTAATTTCGATAATGCGGCTTGGGCCCTGATATGCACGAGGCTCAAACCTGCAACAGTTACTGAACCTGACACGTGTAGACCAACATCATCGACCTGGCAAACATAGGCAATATAATAAGACAACTAGCGAGTATCGTAACAGGTTCCGAGTCTGCAATATGAAGCTAGGATGCAGAGGGCAGCGGGTAAAATGTGGCCTTTTGGTTGCCGTGTCAAGAAGCCTGAATACATTAACGAACCAGGATGGCGCGTCTTCGCTCCAATAGAAGAGCTCTTCCTGTTTTCTCAGATGTCTTGACTCGTGGATGAAGGCTCTCAAGTCCAACGATGGCAGGAAGAAGCATGGTCCGACAAATTAGGGCCAGGGAGCAAACAGATGCCTATAATTCAGGTGGGATGATACAGGCTGAAGAATGGCAGGAGAAATGACGCGACCGATAATATATAGCCATATTATGGTACACACA
>PKQL01000397.1:0-26439 GCA_002916455.1 Penicillium sp. CF05
GCAAGTGATTCAGTGTTGTATTGGCCTTCCCATTTCCTCTTCTCTCTTGGCACAGACAAAAGTCCATACATCTCCCCATCTATTTCCCTGGCTCTTCTGCGAAAAATACCGGCTAGGAGGGGTGAGTATTGACACGTAGACTCAGCAGATCGGGTTTGGAATAGTGTCCAACAACATCAAGCCATTGCTTAGCTCGAAGTTTGTCGTTGACATCCACATTGGCATACAGGATTCCTTCTTTATCGGATGGCATGGTAGCAATAGGCTCTCCTCCCGGCCCCAAGATGGCCGAGAAACCTCCGCCAGTACCCTGGATATGTTCTACGCCTCGGACCTTATTCTTGTCGAAGTTCTCCTCAGACATTACTTGGGTGCAGACAAGGACAAGGCATGCACCTTCGAATGCCATGGCCTGGGACAGCCTGGAGCTCATATCACCGGTGATGAAATAGGGCCACCGAGAGCCGACGGACTCCGGCCTATCCCAGAGGACTGGCCACGACGCAACATGAATGTCGACATTCTGCTAATACTCATAGTATCTAAGTAGCGTCTACCCAGCCCTGTGTTTCCTAGATAAGATACCTACATATGCAGGTAAGGCCCTGGGACCTACCCCTGGGGTCTATAGCTCCGCCGAGTGGATTTGAAGACTTCGACTCGGCTTACCCCGCTCAGATATTGCCTTGAAGCGGAGATGGATGCGCTGTAAAGCTTTTCATACATACCGTGGGTACGATACGTATAACTCTTCGAGCCTGTGGTCTCAGAGGAGTATCTATCATCGGCAAGCATTGCTCGGTAGAATCCACCGCTCGATGACGCCACATACGAGATGCACCTGGGTATCAGACATTGCTGACCGATGTGGCGCAGGTACAGCAATTTCTGGATACAGTGACATCTCCATAGGATGAATATATAGATGACATAGTGCAGGATGTCCATCGCCAGCTATATATGCTGAGCAGGAATATCAAACCAGTAGATATTAAATACATGACATGTAACAAGATAGCCAATAACCTGCCTTGGATCCTTCAACAATCCCTTGGTAGAGTAATACATGATACACAGTTTTAGTAAAGCGTAGGTGTGTTTGATAAAGTTGATAAAATGCGAATATAAAATGAGTTCTCCCGGCATTCAAACGTACATGTGTAGACCCTGTAGTTACCGTTATTCTATTTCAGAGCTTCAGTGCTCATCTCCTGTCCCTTGATCACTGGGTAACTTCAGAATATGCCTGACTGCAACAGCATCCTCTTTCCTGTAGTCCTCAAGTGCCCGGCTAAGAAATTTATCATCACGAAGAAGATCTACATCTGCCTTTGCCTCTTCCACAAAGTATCGCACCATATCCAGATTTTCACTCAAGACAGCGGCGACAAGTGCATTGCGAGCCGGATTCGGTACGTTCACAACTGCTTTTGCCTCCTCCACCAGATATTTCACTACGTCAAGAGTTCCCCAGGCGGCCCTACCAAGCACAGAAATAAACTTGCCATCGGCAAACTCGAGATTCACATCGAAGTTTGCTTCCTCCACGAGGTATCTCACAATATCCAGTTTACCAGAGAAGGCAGCCGCGGCAAGCACATTGCCGTGGTCTCTCCCATGAACTAGAAGATTCACATCTGGGACCTCCTCTGCAAAATATCTCACGATATCCAAGCTTCCATTTGATACGGCGGCATATAGTGCACCGCCGTAATCTCCACTCTGGAGCGGGAGATTCACGTCTGCTTTTGCCTCCTGCACAAGGTATTTGACTGTGTCCAGTCTACCCCATTTGGCTGCGGCTGCAAGCGCGCTGCCATACCTGCCATTGGCACTGGACTGGTTGACGGGAACTCCTTTTGCAATAAGAGTTGCGCACAAAGGTATGCAATTAGTCATGGCAGCTATCGTGAGCAAACCTTCGCCACGGTCATTTTGTTGAAATGGGTCAAAATCATTGTTGTCGCACCATTTTCGGAGAGTCGTTTCATACAATGAAATCTGGGCAATAGTAAACATTGGTGTCGTAGCTGGTGCCAGGTCTTCATAATACAAAAGTGGTAGTCCTTCCCGGAATGGCAATTCAACTGAAAGACTGTTCGCTTTAATGTGATCTAGCCATCGAATGTAAAAGGAGCTACTTTTGTTAGGCGAACCAAGGAATTTCTTTAGCGAAATAACATATTGATCTTCCTCAGGCTGCGGCTGCTCAAGAGCGTAGAAAGCCCAGCAGGTCTGAGTGTGGTGAGAGAAAGTATGTGCCTCATTAAATGGATCCTGGGAGCTTCCAGGAAGTGTTTCTGGGCCAAATGTTCGCATAAGAGACAGATGGCACACCTGGGCACAGTAAGAGTGTGCTTGTTGATATATCCCAAGGGTCGTCCCGAGGTGCTCCCTCGCTGAAAGGTGGAAAAATCTCCATCGACCATCGGTATCAACTATGAGCAAGTTCTCACAGATTGAGAGCAAGGACTCTTGCTGCACATAACTCGTCAACTTGATGTCGTCTTTCTCAATAGCCATGCGAGCGGCGGAGAGGATTTCTTCACTTGTGAGCGGATAAGGAGTACACAGCACCCACTTGAACGTGCGTTCTGCTATGGCTTGTTCCGGCGGAAATCGGCTTTGGATTTTCCGATATATTTGGTCATACATCCCATCCAGCCCCTTTGGGAGGGTTTCCAGTGCGTAATTGATCGATTCAACGGTGTCGCATTGTAAAATTTGCCTTACCTGGAGGGCGGCCCACAGGAACCTGTTTTCCTCGTTAGTGTAGAGCTTTTTCGCTCGTTATAGCCATGGGGTCTTACATGTTGTCGCATTTCTCGAGAATAACTCGAACAACCGTGTCTTTCATAGCGGCAAGCTCAGAGTTGGGATGCCTCTTCTCAAATTTATCCATCTCCTTGGTCACGAATTTCTCAATGTCCTTTTTGTTGTCCTGAGCCTGGATGATGACCGTTGAACTTGAGCCATATTTCGCGCCAATGTTTTTCTCAGGCCGGCTGGCAACAAAGAGCTTAACTCTGCCTCTGTCTTTACTCTCGGCGATGGCATCCTCAAGAGCCTCGACCAAAATATCAAGTTCATCATCCAAAACTTCATCCAAGGCATCGAGAATGATGACGCTTGTTGAATATAGATTGAATGCTTCCACGAGTTGATGACAGCATTCTGAGGAGTTGAGTTGTGATGCTCTATTGGTTGCTCTTTCCCGTGCATCTTGAAGGCTTTTCCTGACCGATTCGGTACTGCCTTTTGGGGCAGCAAACTGACGAACTAAGCTTCGAAGCACTGGTAAAGCTTCGAAGCACTGGTAGTGCTTCCCGTCGATTTTTCTCGTCTTGATTGCAGAAGAAATAGCCAAATCCTTCCATTTGGGATCCCTTCGTGTCCTCTGTATGCTTGACCACAGCTGAAGCCAAAAATGATTTTCCCGTGCCAGCTAGTTTTTGTCAGAGGGATAATATATTTCGAGGATTGAGCAGACTCACGAGATCCTTGAAGCCACAGGGTACTGGATGAGGGTGAATCCATCCACTCATGAAATCTCTCATCTTGAACAAGCCAACCACCAGTACCAGGCTCTCTTCTTTCTTCAATCTCATCGTGATGACGGCCAGACTGGATATCTGAGACCCAATCAAGAAGGTCCCTCCGTTCTTGGTCATTCACCCATTGGAAGACATGTTCCATATGACGAGTAATTCCGTTGAGGGAATTCTGAGCTTCTTGAAGATAATCCTTGAAAATAACTTCTTGGTGAGCGTGAGCCGTGTCTTCACACTTACCAGCCGCTGTTGCAAGCTCTTGTTCCAATCTTTCCAATTCTAGCAACATGCCAGACGGCTTCGTAGTGTCAAAAACAGACTGGCAAAATTGCACGGCGGTGTTGGATGAAAGATCAGACGATGTGACCAGTAGTTCCAACACACACCCATACAACGCCACGATTGCATCGTGGAGTCTATCCACGACATCCTTTCTCCCCGTCCGCTCGAGGTTGTATATCTCGTAGTAGACCTGACTGCAGAAGATTGCACCCGCCACTTTGTCAACAACAGAAAGTAGGGCGCTCTTTTCTTTGTCGAAAGTATCGATTCCCTGAATTCCACGCTGTGTAAGCAGTGCCTTGTACCTTCCGATATAGAGAACCAACCTCGAGGACTGATCTTGCCACAGCCCACACCCCTCCAGATCCAGGAGCCGGCGCAAATTGAATGGCCACATCCCCAATTTTCTCGGCCCAATGAACGATCTGGAGGGTTGTTTGTCTCACTGGGATCTCATGGTCTCCTATTTGGACCCTCCAATCTTTAGCCAAGCTCCTACCCCGCTGTGTTTCGGCCTCTTTTTGAAATTCCTTGACCTGATCGACCATACTCTCAGAGCCTTGTCGGTTCATGCCTCGTTTTTCGAGTTCTTGTTGTGATTTGCGAGGCAATTTCTCAAAGGCTTCAAGCCACAAGTCACGCCCATCGCTTGCTGGTTTCTGCGGTAGAAGGTTGATCTCTGTGTCTTTGGGAGCTGGTGGCGGGAGAATGGCTTTGCCATTGCTTCCGGATATTGGACCTGAATGGCTGATAGGATCTTCTGCGGGTGCGCGGCGTTTCAACCTTGACATAAGACTCTTGAGACCCATGATTTATTTCTTTGGCTAGAGGGCTTACCCCTCCTTTGTGCTCGGCACTTACTGGTAAATTATCGACAGGAAGCAGGAAGCAGGAAACAGAAAACAGGAAACAGAAAACAGGAAACAGAAAACAGGAAACAGAAAACAGGAAACAGAAAACAGGAAACAGAGAAACAGAGAAACAGCGCAGTCAATCAGTATTGCAAGCTAACAGAAAACTGGAGGAGAGGAGAAAAAGAGGGGGGAAGAAAGAGAAGCCTTCACCCCACAAGTAAGCAGGAGGCTGAAAAATCAGGTGCTAACAGCCTTGGAATCAGGTGCCAACCTGAAACATTAATACATGGCCTTTCTATACAAGAAGTAAAGGAGATGCTTAGCATGCCAAATCTATATTTATATTGTGCAATGTACTTCATAGGCCTATTTACAGCCTGGTGCCCATGTTCACATGAACCGCCTTAATCTGGCTGTATTCCTCCAGACCTGCCTCACCCAACTCACGTCCAATGCCACTCTGCTTCACGCCACCGAAAGGAATACGCGGGTCACAGTCTTGGCTGCTGTTAATCCAGACCATACCGGACTCAATCTCAGCAGCCACGCGGTGAGCGCGCTCCAGATCACGCGTGAAGACAGCCGCACCCAAGCCGTAAGTGGTATCGTTGGCCCGACGGATAGCTTCTTCCTCATCATCGAAGGGAAAAATCACCACAACGGGACCGAACACTTCTTCACGAGCAATGCGCATAGAGTCCGTTGCATTGACAATAACGGTAGGTTGAATGAAGTACCCATTCTTATTCTTCTCGTCAGTCGGCGTGTAGGGAGCGCCACCGGTGAGAATAGTAGCTCCTTCGTTCTTGGCAATTTCGAAGTAAGAGAGGATACGGTCATATTGCGCGCGTGTTACCTGCGGGCCGTGGAAGACTGACTCGTCCCACTGGTCGCCGATCTTCGCACCCTCCACTGCAGCCTTGTAGCTAGCAGTGAATGATTCGAGGATATCGCGGTGGACGAAGATCCGTGAGGTTGCGGTACAGATCTCGCCTTTGTTGGACATAATACCGCCATGTGACCACTTGACAGCCTGGTCCATATCTGCATCCGGGAAAACCAGCAAAGGGGACTTGCCGCCTGTTTCGAGAGTGATGTTCTTGAGCGTACCGGCTGCCATCTTCATAATCTCCCGAGCGGTCATTGTTGATCCCGTGAATGCGACCTTATCGATCAATGGGTGCGAAGCGAGCGTGGCACCAGCCTCGCGCCCGTAGCCATTGACGATGTTCACCACACCTGGAGGGAATCCAGCCTTCTTGATCAAGGTACCGAGAATGAGAGCGCTAAGAGGGGTCTGCTCGGCTGGCTTCAGGACAACTGTGTTTCCACATGCTAGTGCAGGGCCAAGCTTCCAGGTGGCCATTGAGAGGGGGTAGTTCCATGGAATGATCTGTCCAACTACACCAATGGGCTGGCGGATTGTGTAGGCGAACTTTTGAGGAGTTGTGTTGATGGTTTGGCCAAAGGTCTTATCAGCCCAGCCACTGTAATAGCGAATTGTCGTGATTGCCTCAGTGAGATCTTCGTCAAGGGCGACGTGGTAAGGTTTTCCTGACTTGAATGAGCAAATTTTCTCCATTTTTGGTGATTTTCATACGTACCATTATCCCAAGCTTCAATAGAAGCAAACAGCGCTCTGTTCTCTTCCATGAGATCGGCGAGTCGGGCCATCAACTGTCCCCGCTCTGTCGCGGGAAGCAACTTCCATGAGGGATGGACCAGTGCCGCTTTGGCAGCCTTCACGGCGCGGTCGACATCTTCGGCGCTCGCTGCTTGGACGGTGGCAATGGGCTTATCAGTACTAGACGATAGTTAGTGAGGGGTACAGAGAAATTCCGGTAATGACGTACGCCGGGTCAAGAGATGTGATGGTCTGGCCTCCTGTGGCGGGTACAATCTCGTTGTTGATGAAGAGGCCAGTGGGCTGCTTATAGCTGTGCCCGTTGGGGGTGACGATATCAATGAAGAGGTCCATTTTGATTTTGTTCTTGGGTATAATAGAAGTTTGAACAATTCCAACACCTTCACGGCGTTTGGGGATATGATATATAGGATATCTCTCCCAATGAGGTTAAGCCCCTTCAGGCAAGTCCTTCCGATATACTCTCCGCGATGTTAGTGATATTATGGGTAAAATAGATTAGAATGGTGATTCTCATTTTATCTTAGACTTAATACCCTCGGCTTATTTCTAATTATTAGATTAATAGGTAGGCCGAACTCTTATGTCAAATTAAGGTGCTTTCTTGCTTTTTAGATCAGCCATGTTCTCAGCCCTAACATGCCATCGGATGTATATTTTCAAGATTCTCTCAGGTTCTAGCTAAACACCTTTATTGCAATAATGGAATATGTTACAAATGTGAGGTTGACGCAGGAAGGATAGAAAGATGACAACCTAGTTTCGAAGCTCAACGCCAATTGACCGTTAAGGTACTACTGGTGTCGGAGATACAATGACGTTCAACAGCTTTATTTAGACCCCGCAGATAGTTCATTTCGGGGTATATCTTATATCCTTGGCCAGTCCAAAGCACAGTCCACATGTGAAGCCATCGGTGACATCCCGAACCACTGTGTGGCCATTGCGGAATCCCTGCATAACACGATCTGCATGTCATACGTGCCATCAAGCCTTCCAAGTCCTAAATAACTTCTTCAATATTATCGCTTTAACCTCCACGAAGCGGAATTTCAATTGAAAGAACGTAGAATTCGAATAAAGAGTCTCCCAGAAGAGAATGAAGCTTCACTCCGATGGTGGGGATACATCCTAAATAGGAAGCCTGTCCCGATACGGCAAGTCACTCCTCTACACTTTGGAGTAGATATAGAATCATGAATCTGGAAATATAGAAACGGCAAGAGATTCCATAATCAGATCAACTATATCTAGATCACCACTTCCTCCAACCCCGCCATACTCACCACATTTCCAAACAAACCAAAACATCTTTCCTCTCACTTCCTGTACCTACCTCCAACCTCCAAAATGGACCCCCTCTACGGAATCATGGTGGCCCTGATCACCCCCTTCACAGATGACAAGACCGCCATTGACGAAGGCCGTCTGCAATCACACATCGAGCACCTGATCAAAGCAGGCGTGCACGGTCTCGTTCCAGGCGGCAGCACAGGCGAATTCACCACAATGACCTTCGCCGAGCGCAAGCAGCTAACAGAGCTGTGCGTTAAATTCGCCGCAGGCCGCGTCCCCGTCGTCGCCGGCACAGGCAGTCTCTCATCCGCCGAGGCCGTCGAGCTCTCCGTACACGCCGCTAAAGCCGGCGCCGCAGCCACAATGGTGGTGCCCCCGTTCTACGACCCCGTCAACCTGGAGCAGCTGCACGAGCTGCTCAACGAGATCCACACGGCCTCCGGTCTGCCCATCGTCTTCTATAATATTCCTTCTGCGTCGGGGATCACCCTGTCTCCCACTGAGATTGCAGGTCTGTCCAAGGTCGGCGTCAAGTATCTGAAGGATACCTCCGGTAATGCGCCGGCCCTGACGGAGCTTATCTTTTCTCTGTCGGATCAGATTACCTCGTTTAATGGATGGGATACTTTGACTTTCTATGGTCTTGCTGCTGGCGCCCCTGGTGGTGTCTGGGGTGCGGCGAATATTATTCCTGAGTTGGCGGTTGAGCTTTATGAGGCGGTTTCTGTCAAGGGGGATTTGAAGCGTGGTCGTGAGATTTGGGCTAAGGCTTTCCCTATTTGCAAGTTCCTTGAGTCGCATAACTATGCCGCTGCTGTTAAGACTGGTGTGGAGTTGATTGGCCAGCCGACTGGTGGTTTGCGCAAGCCTTTCGCTCTTCTCAACCCAGAGTTGACGGCGGAACTTAAGCAATTGTTGCAGAATGCTGGTGTTAAGACTGTTTAAACTTTTGTTCATTTGTTGATTTGATGATTTGGAATGCTTGAATGTCGGAATGAGAATGCGACACGTACTATATCCATGTACATTTGTTTATAGAATATACAACCTTGGATCATCTTCATTGCGTCATAAAGTGCATAGTACAAATCGTAAGATATAGTCAAGACAAGAATAACCAGCTAAGTTAACAAAACAAGGGCCATATCTGTCCTTGCTTCACAACGTCAACCCACGATGGCATCGCTTCACCCCGGTTCGCAGTCAAATGCTCATCCTGCTTGCGCCACACTTCAGTGATAATATTTCTGGCCGTTCCAAAAGCGGCAAACCCGCATATTGAGTTCGCAGTATCTAACATGCTCATTATGGCCTCTCTTCTTGCGGTTGACATTGCCTCACATCCTGCAATAAACAACGGCCATGCCGTTCCGGGTCCGGTGGGATCATCTTGAGTCAATGTTGCACTGCACGCTTGGAGCGCTGCAATAACACTATCAACATGACCCTGCAGAGCAGCAGGGTGGGTCTTTCGGATTCGCCTGTAAAAGAAAATTACTAGAGCTGCATTCAAGGCCTCCACCATATGACCGTGCGCTTTTGAGTCGGCATGGAGCTCCAGGACTCCGGCTCTTGTTCGGCCTAGGCTGAAAGAGCAGATCATATTTTCCAGGCGGGTGCTACGTCTCTGTAGTGTTTCCCATGTTTCGAGGTTCATGGTCTGACCCGACTCACGGGCAATACGAAATGTCTCCAAAACGTTGGCTAACCTCGTTGTTTGCGAGACGAGGCCAAGCCAGGTTTCTGGGATGCCATAAATTTGCTTGTATAATGTTTCAGGGTAACTTCGTGAGTCCTGGAGATGGATGTCGTAGAGTCCTGAAGTTTTGTCCTTCGGTTCATCGATATTGAGATCACTATCCGAGTTTTGTGTTTCGAGGCGGAGGAAATCATCCAGCCGAGGGTTTGGCTCAGCGTTCGCCATCTGTTCTGAGTTTGGTGTGCATTGTAATCGAAATCGAGAACCGAGTGCTTCGAGGGAGGAGGCGGAGAGGTTGTAGTCATGTAGAACAAATGTGCTCTCGCCAACTATTCTTAGCCAGGTATAGACGTGATGCAAAAGCCGCGCCTTTTTCGATATTCGGGTTTTTGAAAGTCCTCGAAGCCGTAGTAATCGCTCTGCGTCAATCATAAAACATCGGGCGTGTTGTTGTTGACCGGACATGATCTGTGGGAGTCAGAGTCATTCAATTGATGCCAAATAGAAAACTCACCGTGTACTGTATGAGAATGCATGCAGCCATCAACTGATCTTTATATTTTGCTTTCTTTAAACCCTGTGTTTCCGACTGCAAAGATGTTTGCATATGATCCTTAGCTTGCAGGTATGCCTGATTGGCAACCTTCCACCAATACTCAGGCGGTTTCGTCGATATCGTCGAAGGGTTCAAAACAAGATGAATAGCAGAGCAGGCGAGCAAGCCGTACAGGTTTGCAAGTTTGGCCTGACTGACCTTTTCCGTCCCAAGAAAGGTCGAGTCACTGTATGTAACCACCGCCGCTGGCACGTTCAAAATCTTCCAAGGCGATTTCTGTCGACAAGGAATGGCCATTATGTGTGGGATCACAATATCCTGAAAATGCTTAAGTAGGGATGGGGCATCCCGCAATGCATCTACATCAGCCGAAATAAGCTCTGCTGGTGCCTGTTGTGTTGTGAAAGTCTGTAGTAGATCATCGCTGTGATTTGAGTCAACGGGTAGCAACCCCATCTCTTGACTCATATCAAAAGATAAATCATTCGGCATACTCAAAGCGCCGTTTGTTGCAAACTCCGTCTGATCTAGACCAAAGCTCAATAGATCAGACCAATGGAGGAAGTCATCGATCTGAGACAGTGAATCAAGTATCGGAGAGGGATTAGCCACAGTCTCAGGCACCTCAACTGCGGGACTTATGTCAGACGTGACAGGCTCAATTTCGTGCACCAATTCTTGGTCTAGCTTCCGTGGCGCTGAAGAGAAATCGAGAACCGCAAATGGTCCAATGACAATGTCACCATCGAGCGACCGTTCGGGGTCTCGCAGTCTCGAGTCAACCTCTGCCAATGATGCATCAATAGATCCGGATACAAGATCAGACCCAAGCGCAGTGCTCATAGAAAGTCTGGATTGCTCTAGCACACGGGTTAATACCAAGTCCAATTTGTCTCATACTGTCAGGGCTATGTACCTGAATAGAGATACCGGCGAGTCCCACGAGGACTCTCAGCCTCCTCGCCATTATCAGTACGCATCCACAAGACCTGATCGGAATATCCCTCGCATTTCACGTCTAGGGCCCGACAGGTGCGACACACGGGCCGTTTCTGATCGCATTTCACATGCCGGCGTCTGCAGGTGCTGCACCCTCCCAGCGCATGGGATCGGCGAGGTCTTGATCGCTTAGATGTCGCCATTTTCATATGGTCTGATATATTCAATCTAAAAAGGAGCTTATTGCTGATTCCATTTCCATATTGGAAATTGGAAAGTCGAAGACATAGCGAACCCCGCCACAATCGGAACCGCCTTCTAATCTTGGACATGATATCTCTTATCAGCTTATCTTTTCGGAGTCACCTGCTCTTCCAATATCTTTTCCTTTCGTCCTTTTAACAGCAATTTCATTCCAACCCGACTAAGATCGTCTTTGTTTTCCATGGCTCCCAAGTGGGACAAGAAAGCAGAATCTGGGCCGGTTGAAATAAAGTCGTCAACAGCCCGTTTGGCCCAGTAGTTAATGTAGATAATGCCGTGCACTTCATTGCCACCATATCAGAAGCGGCCGTTGACCGTAGCCAATATTGACACGACGCTCGCTCCAGATATCTAGAACGCAGTATCCTGAGCCGCATTAACAACTCTGATTCTCTTCTCGTAGAGCCTTTTCTTGCCAGGCTTGGACCCGGCACGATTCGCTAGGCCACGCACAGTATCCTCGCTCTTGTATGTCCGGCGCTGGCGCTATATTTGTATATGTTGTAAATGGATCTCAGTCTGGCAAGCGACTCCGATGATCGTCTTCCACAATCGGAAACCAATCTATAGCAGCGAGGAGCTACTTGTGCGCAACTCAATCCGGCAATGGAAAATGATCTCGGAAGAGGAGAGGTCGCCGGGAGTCCTTCTTATTTGAACTGTGCCATCGTCGCCTTGCTCTATCCATTTCCCTTATACAATTTCTATAATCACATCCCCACGCGAACGACACAATGGCTCACCGTGGAGAGACCCTTCACAAAGATGTATGCTGCATCGCTGACCTGAAGAAAATGGGGAGTAGTCGGCTGGCTCCGATGGTCCGAGGTGAGTGTCAACAGTTCCCAACAACGATCCATTGTGCCAGTGCTGACCTCGATAGACTACTACAATGGAGGAGCTATGGATCTAATCACGTATGGAATATCAAACTGCAACGACTGGTCCATCTCCCTAACATTTATCTAGTCTCAACGAGAACGAAACAGCCTACGATCGCTACAAGATCCGTCCCCGGGTCTTAATCAACGTCAACAAGATCGACACGAGCGCTGAATTCCTCGGCAGCAAGGTATGTGATGTTTCCAACTTTCCCCGCGTAAACGAACGCAGTGGCCAACTCAAACACTCAAACCACAGGTCTCGCTCCCATTCGGCTTCAGCCCAGCCGCATCAATGAAACTCGCCCACCCAGATGGCGAGCTCGCGACCTCGCGCGCAGCTGCAAAATTCGGCCTTGCCATGGGTCTGTCCTCGTACTCGAATTATCCGCTCGAGGAAGTTGCCGCTCAGGGGACCGGGAATCCGTATGTGATGCAGATGTGTGTACTGCGGGATCGGTCGATTACGCTTCAGTTGTTAGAGCGGGCGGAGAGTATGTTTTATTTTGAATGTTTATTTTTATTTCCACGGTTTCATTAACTAGGGTATGCTAACATCCTTTTTTCAGAGGCCGGGTACAAGGCGCTGTTCCTATCCGTTGATGTACCCGTGCTAGGCAAGCGCATCAACGAATACCGGAATGAGTATACCATCCCGGATGATATGTCGTGGCCGAATATCCTCAGTCACGGAGCGGATCACTCGGACCGCACTGACTACGGTATGTACTGTGGAGCTGATTTGAAGTTGGTGTGAGGTGGAGAACATACTGATGTTTTATAGACCCCAGTTTAGACTGGGAGGAAACGATTCCTTGGTTGAGACAACATACGTCTCTGAAGATCTGGCTTAAGGGTGGTATGTTTGTGTTGAGTAAATTAAGTAAAGCAGGTCACAGTTCCGCTGACAATTGGTGATACAGTAACTACCCCCGAAGATATAGAACTGGCGATCAAATATGGCATCGACGGCATCGTCATTTCGAACCACGGAGGCCGGCAACTGGACGGCATGCCGTCGACATTGGATGCACTGCGGGTCTGTGGCCCAGTAGCCAAGGGTCGGATCCCGATCGCGGTGGATGGAGGTATCCGACGAGGTTCGGACATCTTCAAGGCTCTGGCATTGGGGGCTAGCTTCTGCTTTATTGGAAGGATCCCGTTCTGGGGGTTGGCTGTATGTGTTCAATGTTTACTTCTTAGTATTTTGTTTGCAACTGACCAAATTCTGACCAAATACAGTATAACGGACAAGAAGGTGTCGAACTGGCGATTAAGATCCTCCGCCAAGAATTGCGGATCACCATGGCATTGGCTGGGTAAGTGAACTCCAAAATGTTCTGGAATACAAAAAAAAAAAAAAATGAAATGAACGCTAATCGGAAGCAGGTGCCGAACGATCAGCGAAATTCAAAGTTGTTACCTTTCTATTTTGGGGACGGATGGGATTCTGTCGAAGTTGTAAGGGATTATTTTACTACATATGTATACATTATGTATACTTTCAACTTCTATATACCTACTAGTAGGTAGATCGTGCAGCCCTTCAAGAGTGCAAATGAGGTTCATCAATTGAAAAGTTACAATACCATTACCCCAATACAATCAATACATAGTACTAGTACTCCGTAAGCTGTTTGCCAAGACCTGTCTTGGCAACTACAAGGCTGAAGGGGCTGATTGCTTTTTTTTTTTTTTTTCTTCGGCTTTTCGATGGAGAACAAGCTCTAAGAGGCTGTGCAATCCATATTTATCTGCCTACAATATCGAACATAGCCACAGTTCTAGAAGTAAATTTTAAGAAGTAAATATAGAGAATTGAAGAATGCAGCCCTATACGCCCTATACTACCCGTGGTCCAGGCAGCATCATTCTGATTAGCCCAGCTAAACTTAGCAACACGTCCACGGTACTCCGCGTACTCGTACTCCATCTGACTCGCATAAGCCCTACGGGGTATTGGAATGTGTAAGCGTTTAATCTCCCCATTTTGTCGGGCGCTAGTTGTTTCATTTGACTTTTTACTTATTTCTCAGCCGATCGTCGAAACTATTGGGGAAAAAAATACATATAGCGTCCTTTTCTCCTTTTTCTCTTCTCTTTTCTTTTGTTCTCTATACTTCTATTCTACATACTACAACATCATACCCTATACACATACAACTACTACAACATCATACCCTATACACATACAACTACTACCACAATGTTCAACTTCAACTTCTTCAAGTCCGCCCCGGCCAACGAGCCCACTGAAAACTGGAATGCCAACACCGTCACCATGCAGCCCACCAGTCCCGCTGCCCCTTCAAGCAACCAGAACGTCGTCACTGAACAGCCGGTATGTTCACCACTACCACTAAATAAAACACAGATTTCTGGAACAAAAATTAACCCCTGTATCAGGCCAGCCAGGAACAAATGCAGCTGCGCGGTGGTGGCGGCGGTGGTATCTGTTGCGGAGTGTACGTTCCTCTCTCTCCCTCCGAACCCAAAAGAAACATATTCGGTCATGCGCGCGATAGAATTTCAGAATACTAACTTATCCCAGTTGCGCCGGTCTCGCCTGCTTCGAGTGCTGTCAGATTTGCTGCTAGACGATCAGATGAGATCGGGTTGTGGCCGCCTATGCGACACTGTTGATGAAGGCGAACTTGCTAGGGTTAATTCTTGGAACCCTGCTCGTTGGCTACCGCGTGGTATTGGTGGTCTTTCATATGATGCGATTTGATGTGATTTGATTTGATGGACTTCCCTTTCTTTTTGCTATACTGGATCTTTCTACGTTATACCCCAGAACAATGCCAGTAATGGAGTTCAATTTCAGATTCTTGTGTTTTGACTCGTTTTTGCTATAAAGTAGATGGTCATTCTGGTCGTGGTTCGTGAAGTAGTCGTTATATCCATGGAAGGACAGATCTGTCAGTCTTTGTGTTTTGGCCCGCTAACCAAAAGGGCGACGGGAGATCGCTGATCGCAATGCGGCATCTACATCCCATAGTCGGAAACCTGGTGCGCGGCCGAGAATCCTGAGGTTCGCGAGGAGTACTAGGCTCATGTCAGTGATATTGATAAAAACACAAGGAACAAAGTTATCGACGGTTAACTCACGGTCAAAGAAACACTCAACATCTAAAGTATACGAGGTCAAGGATTCCGACTCCATCTTAGTAACAGGTGTCCCATCAGGAGAAGCATAGAGACTGGAAACAGTCGATCGATCCGGGGAAAAGCCATACAAAGCCCCAACCAAACTCTCCGGAACGCCGAGCCTCAATCCAGACCCATCAAGCACAAGACCCCTATGCTCTAAATACCCCTGGACATCATGACAATCAAACCACTGCCCATCAAGATCCAGCGACCGAATCCTCTCGTCCTCACTCATCTGCACCTGCTCATCCACACCACCCTCCATAACAACCGGCTCCCGGTCCCCACTCCAATCCTCATCCCAATCCTGGATCCCGCCCCGCTGCAAAATCCGCGCCATCCGCCGCAGGATCTTCCCAGGTCTCCGACTATTCTCCGGGTACACGGGGTTCCCGGCGCTGTCCACGCGCGGGAAGTGCTTCCCCGCACCGCCGAGCGTGTAGAAAGGCATCTTAATGAATTCAAGCCCGCTCCCGATCTCGGACTGCAGCGTGCGCCGGAAATTACGTCTTATGCCTGCCATGTCGTGGATGCAGGGGACTAGCCCGAAGACGCGGCTTAGGAGGGCGGGATCGGTGCGCGGGTCTGTTAGCCAGCGGTAGGTGTGCTCGAGGCTGAATCTGTGCAGGCGGCGGGAGAGGTTGGATTCTTGGTGGCTGTATGTGTAGATTGTTGTTGTTGGGAGGATGCGGTTTATTAGTGGGGATGGGGAGCGGGGTCGGGTGTATTGTGGGTATAAAGAGGTGTTGGAGTCCTGCTTCTGGGGATGGGTGTGGGACACTTGGTAGCCGAATGTGGGCTTGTCCGTTGATGGACTGTTGCTCTGGAGTTGGACATCATCGTCGTTCTCAGAGGTCGATCTGGCCTTGTTTATTTCTGCTAGAATGAGCTCTCGTGTACGAGCGAGATAGTCCATGCCTGGCTGAAGAGTTGGATCGTCGTTGAGCTGATTGATTGCGTCGCGGTGGGCTCCGCCGAGGAGATCTGATACATTCTCTAGTGTCTGCTCTAGTACATTGACGCGAGATCTGAGGGTCTGGATGGTATTCTCCTTTTTGAGACGATAGGTGCGTTGTGCCCGTCGGATCTGCAGACGGCGTTCCTGTGGAGCTGGTCAATATGTACAACATCTTTCTATCGCGAGGCCGATCGGGATCTACCTCGATGGCAGTGGCATCTTTAGCCTCTAATTTCGGTCGGCCTCTTTTCCGTACGGGTCGACCCGGACCCGATTGTTTGTCGGTCAGTTGGTCGGGGATCTCCGGTTGGGCTCCTCTTCGGGGTCTCAGATGGGTCAGTTCTCTGGACAAGGTGTCTATTGATATTTCTGCTTCTTGTGCCAGTTCCAGGTAGGATCTTGAGGATAGCATGTCCATAGTGTGCAGTCTGAGCTGAAATGGTAATATGATCTAGATTATCAGAAAGAACTTGAGTTGAGGTTGAAGTTGATTACAATTAATTGAATTAATTACCTAATTTAATTGATCACTCATCACTCACCTGGGCATCTTCATAACCTCGGCCAAGCCCAACGCTAATGCAACAGGGGGGTTCCCCACCAGATATTTGCATATGTACAAATTATAAAATTATACAATTATGAAATTATGAAATTATGAAATTATGAAATTATGAAATTATGAAATTATCCAAGTACATATTTTGATGTCAACGCAGTTATTTTATATTTTGATACACAGACTTCGGGTGATACATGGGGACTGAAGCGAGAGAAAGGGGGAACATTCAGAAAAATCCAACACTCCGACACGAACTCGGGTCTAAAAACACACAACAAAGTAATAGCTCCGAGATCAGATCGGTGCAGAACTTGTATCGAGTGTGAAATCCGAACGGCCGATCGAATATAACATCCACTTTGTCCGCGATTGGCTGACCCTTTTGTGACGATCATTCCCACCTGGGCATACTACGGAGGGTTTCCCCACTCATTTGCATTTGCAACCGAGGTTGCTCCATTCAATGTTCCTATAAAAACCATTTGACTTCCAGCCCGCACTCTGGAAATCCAAACTCTCTAACCAGGATGGCTCTGTCATTCGTCTTGGGCTTTACGGCCGCAGCCGTCGTGCTGCAGGTCATCCGTATGATATTCAACTCATGGCAACACTCGCGCAATGCTAAGAAGCTGGGCTGTGACAGCGTGCCAATGTACCCTTGTAAGGATCCTTTTGGAATTGACAACCTGAAACAGTCCCTGGCTGCAGATAAGGCCAAAGCGGTACCTGAGTTGGCTGAGGAGCGGGTCAAGGTCATCAGTGACCAGGAGAACCGCTATGTCACTACATTCTCTATCCGCAACCTCGGTCGCACCCACATCGTCACTATCGACCCCAAGAACATCCAGGCTGTCCTGGCTACACAGTTCAAGGACTTCGAACTTGGTTCTGTCCGTCAAATTAGCTTACATCCGCTACTGGGCACTGGTATTGTGAGTCACATGCTATACTTTATTGATCCTGTCTCCAATCTAGGTATTAACTGTTTATAGTTCACCGCCGATGGAGAGGAATGGAGCCGATCCCGTGGCCTACTTCGGCCTCAGTTCACCCGCGAGCAGATCAGTCAATTGGAATTGGAAGAGGAGCATGTGCAAAAGGCCATGCAAGCACTGCCCATCGCAGCCAACGGATGGACCGCCGCAACCGACATCCAATCCATCTTCTTCCGCTTGACCATTGACTCCGCCACCGAATTCCTCTTCGGTGAAAGTGTGGAGAGCCAGCTCGGCGCTCTAAACGGCCTGAACAGACCCGAAGACTCCTTCGCCAACTACTTCGACAAGTCCCAATGGGTCTGCGCGCAGCGAAGCCGCTTCGAGAAACTCGCCTTCCTCGCCGAGAATAAGGAAACCAATTTCTCCGACAAGCAAGTCCACTCCTTCGTCGACAAAGTCGTCTCGAACGCCCTCGCAGCCTCCCAATCCGAAAAGAAACCCTCCAACGAAAAGTCCTCCTACGTCTTCCTCGAAGCCCTCCTCGAAGTCACCCGCGACCCAATCGAGCTCCGCTCCCAACTCCTCAACATCCTCCTCGCCGGCCGCGACACAACAGCCTCCCTGCTAAGCTGGACAACCCTCATGCTCGCCCGCCACCCAGAAGTCTTCGCCAAACTCCGCGAAACCATCATCTCCAACTTCGGTACCTACTCCAGTCCCCAGAACATCACCTTCGCCACCCTCAAGTCCTGCCAGTACCTGCAGCACGTGATGAACGAAGTCCTCCGTCTATACCCCGTCGTCCCTTTCAACCGCCGCAACGCAACCCGCGACACGACCATCCCGCGCGGCGGCGGCCCAGACGGCCAGGACCCAGTCTACCTCCGCAAGGGCCAGTCGGTGATCTACACGACGCATGTTATGCAGCGTCGTAAGGACCTGTGGGGTCCTGACGCTGATGAGTTCAAGCCTGAGCGCTGGACGAGTCGCCGCCCTGGATGGGAGTATATTCCGTTCAATGGTGGGCCGCGGATCTGTATTGGACAGCAGTTTGCGCTTACTGAGGCTGGATATGTTATTGTCAGGCTTTTGCAGCGCTTTGACCAGATTGAGAATGTTTATCCTGATCAGAAGATTCGTTATGGCCTTACTTTGACTAGTGCGCCTGCTGATCTGGTTACTGTGCGCTTGCACCAGGCTGAGGATGCTTGAGGTGGTTGTGTTGGTCTGGTTGTCTTTTGATCTGTCCCTGGATGGTTTCTTTTTCGCTTCGTGTCTAGGGGTGGTTGGCGATGGTTGTGTGTTCTGCGGTTCTTTGGGTTCTGGTTGGGTTTCCCCACGGTTTCTTCCACGGCAGAGCTACTCTAAGGAGTATAGGCCTATAATGATGATGAGAACAATGACATATTTACCTAGTTATGAATACACTTTGTATTATCTTGAGTTATTCTGGCTAGGAAGAAATTTACTGAGTTTCATTTCATTGAGATGTTAGCCCAAGATTGCATTCATAGAACATCCCTGGATGTTATATAAAATCAGAGGCAAAGTTGGTCTCTAGCACTGGTCGTAGGAAGACGAACGTCGACTTTCTCCTGTCTGTCTTAGTCTACGAACAAAGCGCGCATGATCATGCAGCTCCTACATCCCTTTTGGGCATATCAGAATAAGATTACGGAGACAGCAGGAGACCGTCTCTATAACCACACAAGCATAGAAGTGTCACCCATCAGGCATACATGCAGTATTTGTAACATTGTAATTGAATTTATATATATATATATATAATCGGAGTGAACCGAGAAGAAAGTAATGTATAATAATAGTGTAAGAAAACAGTCAATCCAGAAAGAAATCGCTGACACCAAGCCACCCTGTCAATAAAATATCCCCTTTTGGCTTGATCTATACAAGATCATCCCTTAAGCAGAAACGCACTGGTAGTAGAAAGGGTTCTGCTTGACGCAGGTGGTGCCAGCCTCACAAGCAGTGGGGCCGGTCCAGTTGATACCACCGCACTGGTAGTAGTGCTTAGCAACATTTCCAGCAGAGGGGCTGGTGGTAGGTACCTGAGCATTGGGCTTGGCAGTAGAGGTGGAGCTAGCTCTGACAAGGGTAGTAGGGGCAACAGTGGTGGTGGTAGGGACAACAGGAGCAACGGGGACGGAAGTCTCAGCGGGAGCAGAAGCCGAGCTGGAAGACTCATTCACAGAGCTAGGGACCTGGACATTGCTGCTGGGGGTGCTGGTGATGTCAACAGCGGCGGTGGTGGTGGTGGATGTCTGGGCGGCAGACTTGGTAGAGGTGGGGGCGGAGGAAGAAGAAGAAGACGAGGCCGGGGCTGAGGCAGTGCCGTCAACGAAGTACTTCTCGAGGATGGGAAGGTAGGTCGAGTAAGCAGGGCCGTCACTTGGCTCCAAGCTGTACATGTAAGATCCCCACCAGGGACCGGCAGCCCACCACTCGGCGCCCATCCAGACGTCGCTGTTCTCGGACATGTAGGAGAGCATGCCGTCGACGGCATCCTGGCAGTCGGCGTTGACGCCGCCGGCGAACTCGCCGATGAAGCCCTTCTTGTTGTTTTCCTGCAACCAGGCGGTGGCGGACTGGAGACGCTCCTTGCCGATGGTGCTGCTGACGCAGGTCTCGGAGGTGCCGGAGCTGTCGCCGTCCAGGTACTGGTGCATCTCGTAGACGATTCTGTCCTCGGAGTCGGTGAGGGCCTTCAGGTTGTCGTTGTTGTCGGTCCAGGACCAGGCGCCGCTCCAGGCATTGCCTTCGACGAAGATGTACTGGCTGGTGGCGCCGGCGGCACGGATAGCGTCAATGGCGGCCTGGTTCAGGTCCAAGACGAGGGTCTGGTCAAGGTCGTGGTATTCGTTGTCTAGGGAGGTGGTGTTAGTAGATGGTTTGATTGTGTGAGTTTGACAATGAGTGCTGGCTTACTGGTGTCGAAGATGACCTTCTCGTCGGCGGCGAACTCGGTAGCAACGGTCTTCCAGAAGGCCTTGAAGTCGGAGGTCGAGGTGATGATGTTGCCATTGCTGTAGATGGAGCATTAGTATCATAGGAATAACAGTGGGCATTTGTTGTTTTTGGTGCACTTACTATCTTCCGTAGTTGTGGGGATCAAGGACGGCATAGGCACCGCTGTCGGTAATGAACTTGATAGTCTATAGAATGGAACTGTTAGACCTTGGGGGAGAATCAATAACCATGACAGACATATCACGTACAGACTTAAGGGCAGCCATGTAAGTGGCATCCGGGGTGCCGGTCATGGTGGTTGGCACCAGGCGCTCCATCAAGAAGGGCACACGGAAGACGTTCATGCCGGCATCTCTCAGGATCTGAATCTGGGAAGTCTTGGGCCAGGCGTAGTCTTGTTCCAGAGTACCGGGGATGTTGCCCTCGCCGAATTCGGCACCGGACTCGCTCACACCGAACCAGGTGAATCCGTTTGCACGCTTCTTAAGATCGGCGCTCTGCTTGTTAGGGACAGTGTCTCTTCCTCGGGGGTATGCGCAGGCCACGGTGGCGGCGCTGGCAGCCAGAACAACGTTGGTGAACTTCATTGTGAAGTGTAAAAGAGGGTGAGTGTCGAGTTTGACGATGAAGAATGAGACGGAATGGAAGAAAAGGAATGGAAGTCAAGAGACCAGTCTTGAAGTTTGAATGAAAGAGAATGAATGTATTGCACGAAGCAAGAGTGGAATCTGCGGACGCCGTCTATTATATAGCCATACCATGCACCGAGGGGCGTCAAAGGCTTAGTATATGGGTACGGAGTCAACAAAGTGGATTCGATTCACCGTTTGGGATCTCTCATAGAGCCACTCGGAAAATTATTCGGCTTAATTATGACGCCGAGACGGAGTACTGGGAAACGCTAACCCTGAGGGCTGCAGGAGATGTCTCTTCCTAGCGGTGGATCTCTCCACCGAAGTGGCCCGGTAAACGGTCAGATTCTGAAAAGCCACTGGTTCAAGGAGGAGTGACCAAGAGCGAATCCAAACTGTACCCCGTATAGGCACCGATATTATCCATAGTCGACCCCATCTGTCGGAGATTGGCAACGCTTAGCTCCATGGCCTGATGTCTGTGGGGATGAGATTACAACATAAACGGCGTAAAAGTCAGCCCTGGAGGTCAGCTTCTATTTCGCTAGTGTAGACAAGTGTCACCGTCAAAAAAGAGTGCAATTTAAAATAAATTGTTCTGATACACTTGTGGAATCGGCTAACCCGTCTTGGGTGTAGTGGCCGAAATGAGATATGCTCAAGATGAAACAACATGTGGTGTCAAGCTTGATCCCCCTTGGATCCGGAATAATTCGCCAAATGAACTCGGGAGTTCCTTTGCAAACTCGTAAAGCCGAGTTAAGCTCATATAATAATAATATCAAATCAATGGTAGGGATTACCTAGTATCCACATATCTGATTAGCCCCATAACTTATACCCCGAATGAGAGTGGAGACGTTTTGATGGGGACTTTGAAAGCTGGTATGCTTAAATACATCATGTTAGTAAAGACTCCTTGGGTTCATGCTGGAAACCAGAGCAGTTGGAGGTGGAATGGTAGGTACATACGGAGTACGGAGGAAGCCTTTGCCCAGGCTGATATGTACCGCCCATCCATGACTATAGCTTCACAACCTTGGGAGCCCACCTAATTAATTCGTTATAGTTCAGTCCGAGCCCCAAATAGATTAGGCCACGTCCAATTTATCCGAGTACGGAGTATTGCTTGGGGGATTGAATAAAATTTATGTCATTTTATGACCAGCAGTGCCGGGAATATACCACACAAGGGTCTGACCCAGGCAAACATCAGTGGGATGTCTGAGGTGTGTTGAGATCTATATAAAATGTATTCGTCGACAACGTGTTTCGTACTCCGATCTAATACCAGATAGAAATGAATTGTACCACCATTTCTCTTGGCACCGTATCTTGGTCAATTTTGGCCGGGAACGGTGGGGAAAAAAAGTTGGTCAGTATATGTCTGTAAGTAGTCAATGTTTAGGAATGTACATACCGTAACTCATTCATTTAGGCATGTCCATGAGGGACAATATAGTAATCCTTATGCTTCAGTTAACCACCCCCTTTTTTTTGTCTCTGTTGCAAAACGAGAAGGTATAGATGAGGCTATCGCGAGTAGCACTCGCTGTTTTGGGATTCGAAATTTGAGTTCGCGTCACACGGGATTCGAACTCCCGCAGGTGCTCACGTGACTTCCCAAAAGCGTAATATCCAAAAAAAAAACTGTCCATTTGAAGCTCACTCTATAACCCTAATAAAGGGTCTGTAAGAAAAAAAAAAAATAGGTAGCTTCTCTTTGATTGAGCGTGTCATCCTTAGTGCAGGGGCCATGCTAATCTTCTCTGTATATTTTCATTTGACCATATGCCCCGAAGGGCGAGGGTTGATCTTTAAAGTTCAATATAACCTCCAAATCTGGCAGAAAACTACCGCCTACTTATTCCGTCAAGGGATTTCTCGAGCTATGATTGGATGCATCATAGGCTTGCTTGTCACGTGAGGTGGTAGGTTTTGGTCTGAAGTTCTCAAAACAGTATGCATATTAAGCAGTTATGAGGTCTAAGCGTATTCACTAAGCTTATGATAAGCTACTCTGTGATATCGAATTCAAATGAGTGATCGCCTTGCCCGATCGGCACAGCCTTCGCACCACTGTCATACAGCGTTCTTTCAAAATATCGCACCCGTCCATCCGGTCGTGCCAAGAGAACGGTTTGTTTCTGTGTCCCATATGATCCACTGGTATAACTCTGGTCAGGGGGCCCATTTGTCGGGGTGTCAGCCTCATCCTCTGCCTGAGCTGCAGCGATTTTCTCTGCAGCTTGATCCCGATCATTTGGAGTACCGATGCGAGGGACAAATATGGTCTTGTGCAGGTGACGGATGTACTCCTCAATTGTGTTGTTCTCTTCTGACAGTCGTGGGAGACTGTCAGTTCTGAGAACCTGCAGCAGACGATCGATCAATGCATCCTCGTCTTCCCCATCTCCCTTTTGCACATGCTCGTCAATAGCAGCCTCCATCAACTGCTCTCCATCAATAATCTTTGGCCAGGTTCTGTCATCAAAGCTTGTGTTGCTAAGCCCCCGCGTCTGGTTCTTCTCCGTTGCCACCCAGGCGATCTGATCCATGTCTGTGGACCGGTTGGAGACAATGGCCAAGGGCTCGTTGATATGTCCACACACCAGACTGAAACCCCCCACCTGCTTTGATTCTGGGCTGGCCACGATGCCTTGTACAAACTCCCTGGTATCCTCTCGCTTATCGGTGGACCCGATCAACCAGCTGTTGACAATGACACCCCGGCTGTAGACCCCGATGGCTGCGCTGGTCGAGTCCTCACGATAGTTGGTAAGAACTGCCACCTTTCCATGCTTGGTGACCCCCATCCAAGTGCCATGTGTAGATCGGGCTAGGTCTCGTGAGCCAAGGACATGTGAGGATGGCTCCGGCCACCAGTCTGGCGATGATGTGGGACGATGGAGGAATTCCTAGATATATTAAGCTTGGGATTCCACCGCTCAGAGTGAGAATACCGGAATACCTACATCTCTGTTGTTGATTATGATCAACGAATATTCCGGGTGGGCTGTTGAGATCAATGCGATACACATGGTTTGAGTTTCCGAGGTTCCCCGTAGTTGAACGAGCGGGGAATAACCAAGACCTAGGAATTTAACGACGGGATGTATAGGATGTAGTAGCAAGTATTCTAGAGGAAAAAGAAATATGGGAAGAGAAAAAGGAACGGGCCATAATACGTAGAGAGGAACTAGTTAAGGCATCTCGGGTGATTGGGCCACTCATTAGCGAAGTATTCCTTGTCGGGTTCATACCTCTACCATATTCAAGATAACAACATTTGAACATCTTAAAACGAAGATCTCAGATATATCAAGTCATATATCCAAGCAAGATATATTGTACATGTCCTAAATCCATGACTGAATCATTAACAATGCACTGAAGCAACAAAGTGTCTCGCGTGACGTCAACACACATCCGTTGATTCTTGGGGAAATGCCCGTCTCTTAATATGGGAGTTAATCGTGAAGTGATTTATGTGTAAGGAATAAAGAGTACTATTTCTACAGTTTCTATTATTTGATTTCTGGTTTCAGTCGTCATATACCCCTGAACTATCTTTGTTGCCTTGTTCTCCTCTTTTTTTTTTTTCATTTTCTTTTTGTCCAACTTCGGTGTTCGTCTCAGATCAGCGGGGCTGACTGAAGACTAAAAAATCCCCAGGGATTTTCTTTTTTCACATCTCCAATTCACCCAGGCTTCATCATGTTTGGAATCTTTGCGGACTTGATGTCGTAAGTTCAAGTCATATACGGACAGAATGGGCCCGCAAGCTAACGCAGATCTATCCTATAAGCTCGGTCATCACGATCCTCTTCCCCGTTTTCGCTTCCTACAAGGCTCTCCGTTCCTCTGACCCCTCACAACTTGCACCATGGCTGATGTACTGGGTGGTTCTTTCAGTCATTCTGCTGGCTGAATCTTGGACCGTGTTTATCATCGGATGGTATAGTTCAACTCGCTCCGCTCGACAGGATCACAAGCTAATCGTGACTCGATAATCATCCAGGTTCCCATTCTACAGCTGGATTCGCCTTGGTTTTATGGCTTATCTCGTCCTCCCTCAGACGCAAGGGGCTCGCACACTGTACCAAGACTATGTGGATCCGTTCTTGACACATCATGAGCGGGAGATCGAAGACATGATCGGCAACATTCATGAACGGGCCAAGGCACTGGGTCTTCAATACTTCTATCAAGCTATCGATTTGATCCGGCAGAAGGCCTTGGGTCTACCCCCGCAACGCCCCACGACACCTCCTCAGCCAGGTGCCGCTTCCTACGCGCAGTCGCTGCTATCGCGGTTCAACATCCCCACCGCCAGAGCAGCTGGGACGTCCGCCAACACAAATGATTGGTATTCTGTTCTGAGTACCGCCGTGGGCTCAGTTACATCTGGAAAGTCTCGGGAAGTGCGGGACCAAGAGCTCTCAGCCAGTGGCAATCTTCTTCAGCGCCAGATGCAGTCCATGTCTGGAGCCGAGAAGGCTCACTTTATTTCCTCGCAGCGAGAGCTGCTAGACCACCTCCGGTCAACCCTAGTACAAGAGGAGCAGAGCAGCCCTCGGGGTGGGCTCGAGGCTGATGACCTTGCCTACGGCGTGCCGTTGCGCAAGAACCGCAGCGAGAACTCCTTCGAGGTTGTTGATGGTGAGGATCTAGGGCGTCACCCCGAACGAAAGACTAGTGGTGGATGGGCATCTGGTTGGTTCGGCAACGAGCGAGATTCTTCGGGTTCATCTGGTACTGACTTCGCCGCGCGGGCTGTCGATGAGATTACCCGGTCGCGTGCAACCGGGTACGACCGATCTTGAGTCCCGCGGAGATGTTCCGTTTTTAACAGGGGTGGTTTAGAGTAGAACAAGAACAACCAAAATAGAACCTGAACATTTTGCTCTTGCTGAGTGAGAGAGATCGGGAATGGGAGGACTGGTATGTTTCCTTTTAGGGGGGGGGGGGTTTGGCCTTGCTAAATAACAGTTTAAATCAAACTTGAATTGAATGTTAGTTTCAAAATACTGAAAACAGCCGAGGATGTCAAGCCGAATCCCTCCGGTCGGAGGAATAGCCTTGCATAAAAGAGTTCGCGCAGATGCACTGCAAGGACGGAAGATTGGGAACATATTTGATATATCCCTGTGCTTGGCTACATAGTAATATTGAGTTAGGGGTATATTTAGAAGATAAGATATTATAGGATATAGCTAGATACCTAGGTATGACATATAT